>PVKU01001696.1:0-277387 GCA_004027475.1 Anoura caudifer | reverse complement strand
GATATGTTAAATGACCATGCCATGGATTAGCAGCTCTTCATGTCCCTGCTCCATGTGTCCCTTCCCCCAACTCACACCTGTGGGGGAAGGGGTGAGGACATCTTATATGTCCCTCTAATATTTCCTGGACACCCTGAGTTCTGGGCCCATTCCAAATCCCTATTTTGGGGGCCCCCCTCCTGGCTGCACCCTGCATCAAGGGCTGCATCTTGTATCTTTTTTAATAAATGTCTCTATTTTTCATGTTACATGGATGGATACTTTCTAGACAGACCTCATAGACATTCTTGGGAAGTCTAAGCCCACATTTAGTAACTCTTTACATATTTATTCATTTCATAATTTATGAATAATAATTACAAATACATATTTTATATAATTTCATCTTATTATACAATCCTATACAAAATACAGATATTTTCTACTTTCTCTCCTGTGAGTAAATTTCATTATCCTAATGTTATTGAAAAAATCATTTTATTTATTGTTTAACCATTTTGAAGGCCCTGAAGTAATTGGCTTATTCATAACTTAGTCATTCTATTGATTCTTTTTATATTTGTTTGAAGAAACTTCTACCTGATAAAGTCATAATCTGGCTTGACATTAACATATTTTAATACCCTTCATAATAGGCATTCTACAAATACCTGGGAAGATTTATTTTAGTGTTTGATTACACTCAGGCATGAATCTTCCTTCTTTTTAGTTGAAATTCTATGATATATCTGTTACCATTAAAAACTTGTGACTTCTAAAATTTTAGGAGTTGAATAAAAAATAAAGAAATATATAAAAATGGAATGGTGGTGGACTTACACTGGAAACATCTAGTGTAATTACATATTTTTATATAATTGTTTAATTATATAAATTAAATTGTAGATTTGTTGTTTAGTTGTATATTTGTCAATTTTATTTGAGTTCAATTTCTGGAAAAATACTAATGCAAATGATAGTATTAGATTAGATATTTGCTTAACAGCTCATGCCTATACATGTTTACAAAAGTCCCCGTCTGTCTACATATATTCACCTTTAGCTGGCTCAGTTCTCACTGTTGGTCGTGGGATAGCTAGGTAAATAAGTTTAAATACTGTAGCCCTAGTGCAGCCTTCAGTACTGACAGTTGTGTGTCTCATAAAAAAGCAAGTCATTTATCTCATGTGGGTAGATCCCATGGATAATATCCAAAGCCCTTTGTCACAGAAATAGCAAAATTAATGTTATTCCTGTGTTCTTTATAGCTCATAGTCACTTTACTTCATACTCCCCCCCCCCAGTATTAAATTGATCATATTAAATAGTATGAGTTTGATCATTCTTTCCAAGTTCTGCTTCCTAGCCTGTCCTGGCATTGTAAACCTGACACTTTGCTATAGCTTACCTTACATTTAGAGGAAGTACTTCCACAATTTTTAGAGAGAGCTTCCAAAGTTTTTTCTAAATGTAGAAATCATGTTGTAAATAACAGAGATTCTCAGACACTGTTTTTTATGTCTTTTAAATCCTTCATAGTACTTAGACAACTCTATGTATGAGATTACTCAAATCAGCAGAAAGCCTAAAATAAATAAATATATATACCTATAGAACGCAGCACTATTTTAATGTCAACATGAAAAACATGTACAAAAGAATATATGAAAAATATTTTTTGAGAATATGCAGACAACTTTGTGGCCTTCTGAAGCTATTAAATGTCTCATAAATTATTTTAGGAATACATATTTCCATTATGTATTATTTCAAAGATTTTGTGTCCTCTTTTTCTCAGCTATGACAATGACTACTGTGAATGATTCAGTAACATAGTATTTTCTAGATATTATGGACTAAGATCATCATTCTTGAGCTTCCCTCACTTTGGTTTTGGACATTTAGGGCTATAATGACTAGCTCTAACTTTATAATATATTTCAGATTACTGTAAAATTTATTTGTATTAAATATTAAAAATACAAAAGATGCATTTTTAAGTATATTAAGAGCTTTAGATTTTTAAATATTGCATTTGAACTTCAAATGTTTGATAGTTTTTTTTTTGAAGGAAATAGGACTTAAAGGATCTTGTGGTAAAACATAGATCTATAAATAAAGAGATAGATGGAGGGAGAGATAGACAAGCATATAAGTAGTTACTATTAAAATATAAATTACTTCCAAAAGGCCTGTGAGGAAATTTAACATTCATTAAGTTGTTTTCTCTTTATTCATAGTTTAGAGAAAATTTTGCATTACTAGAAAGGTAGATGGTTATTTTTAATTAAAACACAAATACAGTAATTACAGTTTATATGCTATTATCCTGAATCTACACTGGATGAATTTAAACAGCCAAGGAGCCATTAATTTTACTGTTCAAAGAAATGTTCATAATCTTTTTAAAATGTCATATAAAATATTCATTTCTAAATGCCCTACGGTGATTTCAGAATTTATTTAAAGTGGGCTGTTGATAGCTCTTTTTATAAATAAGCAATTACACTGAATATATCATGGCCCATCACATTATATATTCTATAATTTCATGGATGAAAGGCCTACAGCTGATGTGCATAAACGCAGTGCGTAGCTCAGCAGGTGAAGGGTTTGATTACACAGGATAATCAGTGTTATTATTTATAACAACTATTTATGTCTGTTATTTGTTAAATCTCTACAAATCAGGTATCCATTTCTCCAGGTGATATATTCAAGGAATATCTGTAATAGGATATGGACCTTTTGAACATTTCACAGAATGGCTTGAATATGGCCTTTTACATTTGCATTCCCAGTTTCAATTGCTGTTAAACTAGTTAAAATTAGATTCTAAATTACATTGGCTTCCAAGGCATTTTGGAACTTAAGTGTGCTTTACAAATTTAATAGCAAGATGGATTTTTTAACTCAATGCATTCATCTAATTTTGATGAGGTCAAATTTAGTACTGATGGAAACCTCACCCCTACCTGTTATTAGTTACATTTCTTTGTGCACTTTCTTTATGTCATTCACTTAATAATACTTATGGAGACAGGAGCTGTGCTGCTCACTGAGGTTGTGATGATGTCAAAGGGACCAAAAAAGATCCCATTTTCTAATTGCATTGTATCTTTGCTGTGAAGCAAAGATACAATGAGAATATACAATTTCAGGATCTAATCTAGTATAGGTAGTGAGAGAGATCTGAAAATGTGGATCAGAACAATTCAGCGTCCAGTGGGGTAAGTTAGGAATGTGTTTGTCCAGCGGGCAGGTGGGTGGTTGGAAGGAGGGAGTTTGGAGACTCAGGACATCTCCTGAGTCCATAAGGTAGTCTCACTTCCTCTCCGTGTGTTTGCGTGTATGCTTATGTACGTGTACCCTTATGCCCTTGCAATATGGCAGACTAGTGATCCCAAGTGTACTTTATTTACATGTATGTGAAGCATATCTTCAATACATTGATGGGTCTATATGAAGTAAGGGGTATAATCCTGCAAAACAAACAAACAAAACATAAATTGACACTGAGAACCTTGAGCAAAACAGTATGTTCGTGGCTCTTAAAGCAAAATTCAATATTAGCATCAACCTGATAAACAAGATCTAATAATTGTTTTCACAGTAAACTTGAGACTTCAAAGGCAGTTGATTCCCAAACCCTGATCCAACCACCCTCTGAAAAGAAACAGATTCAATATAAACATACTGGTCTCCCAAAATTCAAAAACAAGCTTATAAATAAAGATATCTGAGTATATAGAAAATTAAATCACCTTGAATGAGATTTAGTAGAACTGAATAAAAGAGATTTAAATTTTCAAGAAAATTAGAAATGAAGTTACAACTCTAGAAATATGACCTATATATGGATTAAATGTTTAAAGTATTAAAAGTCAAATAATATAAATAAATTAATTACTTAGCTAACAAAAGAGTACTATTAAATAAACAAACAGGTGGATTTAAAACATAAAAATAAAGAATATAAATTAAAATCCAAAGAGTTGAAATAAAAATAAAACTTGTGAGATAAATGCAAATTAACTCCACCTGAAGAAGCAATTATGGTGGAGTGCAAGAAATATTCAGAACACAGGATAACAAAAAAAAAGATGGAAAAAGGGAAAAGGATGGTTAAAATATAAAAGGTGAACTAAAAATATGCTATTTTTAACTTAATTGGGATTCTTAAAGGAAGACATAGGGTTACAGGGAAAGGAAAGAGTATTTGAAGAGTTCATTTCTGAGGTTATTTCAGACATATATTCATTGATACGGAAAACTTAATGTATACCAAACAGAAAAAAAAAACATTTTGACTTAGTTAAATTTTAGTAATAATAAAGTACACCAAAGACAAAAAATACCAAAGAGCAAAAAAAAAAAAAAAAAAAAAAAAAAAAAAAAAAAAAAAAAAAAAAAAAAAAAAAAAAAAAAAAAAAAAAAAAAAAAAAAAAAAAAAAAAAAAAAAAAAAAAAAAGAAAAGAAAAAGAAAAAAGTAAAGTGTTACCTAAAGCAAAAGGTCAGATAATAGAAAATATAAATAAATCATCATAATAAGTGCACATGGTTACCCTCACCGGTTTTAGGCCAGAGAATGTCACATTTTAAAAATTCATTTACATGTTGTTTGTTAGAGCCCTAAATCAAAAAACAAAAAAAAAAAATGTAATTTTAGAAAGTAAAATGGAAAAAAATACCAAGAAAATTTAATCAAAATAAATTGGAAAAACATAGAACATGTCACTACATAATGATAACATTTTAACTTATCCATAAGCATCAGATCTCTAAAGTGATAATTATACATTCAAATAGCCTCAAATTATATTGAGCAATATTTTATAGAATTATAGGAAATTTTAAAAGATATTGATTACCATATAATAAGCTTTCAATACAGGTCTCTTACTTATCAGTTTAAGACAAAAATTGTCAACAATATATAAAACTTTGAACAAAGTGGTGAATTAGCTTCATTCAGAACCCAGCAACTAACAGTTAGCAATTGAACATGATTTTTAAGCTTATGTGAGATACTGATAGAAATCCTGTCCAGATCTCTGGGGGCAGGCTCATGGCAGGGATACAGGACAGGCCAACCACCCTGGGCCATGGGGAGGCATCACCAGGTCCCGTGGGAAGGGCCATGCTGCTTGGGTAACTGAGCACACAGGTCCATCCCTGGGGTGGCAGCTGGATGGGGCTGAATGCAGCAGCAGTGGCACACACCTATAATCCAAGCAACTCAAAGGCTGAAGCAGAAAGAAGCTCTTAACACTGAGCACATGCAAGGCTAGCGAGGTCATTGAGTAGAGGAAAAAGCTCTTCTACCCTCTCGTGATGCCAGATTGGGTGTGGGACCAGGTGAAGGAAGGCATATGTGCAAAAGAAGTTAAAATAGCAGCAGAAGAGGGTGCTAGGCCAAAAAGACATGGCAGTCTAGCACAGGCAAAGAAGGGATTGATTGTGGGGTGGACTCATCCAAAGCACACGAAACTTAGGGAGAAAATAGGTCATTCTGAGAAAGCACCTGATCTGTCTCACACCCAAAACTAATATAAACCCAGGGAAACAAAGTCTTGCTCTCCTGCTCATTGGTCACTATTTGGGACCTACAGGTAAAAAGTGTACTGGACTGTCCTTCCTACTGGCCATGTGACCTTAGCAGTTACATGGTCTGTGGCATCTATGAAACAGTTTCTTTCTTCCTCTTGCTTACCCGGTGAAGCATTCAAAATGCATTTGCATGCTTTCCACCTGAGCGCACAAGACCTCACGTCCCTAGAAGCTGTAAGCAAATGGCAGCACCAGCTCTATGTACAGCCTCCAGACGGAGCCTGAAGCTAGACAGCAGTTTGGCATAAGCTAAGCTACATGGATGACCATTAATAGCTGCCTATGGCTCCAAAGGATGATAATTAAAATGAAGCAGGAATTTTGGGCACTGCCTTTTGTTTTGGTCTTGCTGAGACCAACTGGGTTTTGTCTGGGTTTTGCAGAGGAGATGAGCTTTGAGACATGGAGTCCCCCATTTTCCTAGATCATTCAGCATCAAAATTAAAATCTTTTTCTTCCCTCACCAGCCTCTGCCTCTGGAGTTTGTCTTTTGGTGGTAGCTGACAACCAAAATTCATTTTTGTTTGGTGATATATGGCCATAGAAGTCATATGCAATGAAATAATACAAACCAATAAATACAATACATTTTTAAAAATTAAGTAAGCTGCCAATAAAAAGAACCATTATAAAAATGTCTTCATGTGTTTTAACAATACACTTACAAATAACTGTTAAGTCAAGAAAAATTATAATAAAGTTTACCTTGAATTTTAATAAAAATATAATGCATACAATTTTTAACTGACTGATAGTGGTTCTTCAAGTTATTTTTCTAGTGCTAAAAGTTCATGTTTAGGAAAAAAGTCATTTTCTAAATATTAATGACCTAAATTTTAAGTTTAAGAAATTGGAAAAAAAGATAATCAAAATGAAATACAAAGAAAGAAGATGCAGATATAAGCAAAAAATAATGAAAATTTACAAAACCTGACAAAATGACACCAAATTGTATTACAAGGCCACTGTAATCAAAACAGCCTGGTACTGGCACAAAAACAGGCACATGGACCAGTGGATCAGAACAGAGAGCCCAGAAATAAACCCAAGTCTCTACAGTCAATTAATATTCAACAAAGGAGGCAGCAACATAAAATGGAGTAAAAATAGCCTCTTTAACAAGTGGTGTTGGAAGAACTGGACAGCTACATGCAAAAAAATGAAACTTGAACACCAACTTACACCATACACAAAAATAAATTCAAGGTGGATAAAAGATTTAAATATAAGCCATGACACCATTAAAGTCCTAGAGGAGAACATAGGCAGGAAAATCTCAGATATTTCATGCAGCAACATTTTTACTGATATGTCCCCTAAAGCAAGGGACATAAAGGAAAGAGTAAACAAATGGGATCTCATCAAAATAAAAAGCTTCTGCACAGCTGAAGAAAATAATATTAAAATAAAAAGAGAACCAACCGTATGGGAAAACATATTTGCTAATGATACCTCAGACAAGGGTTTAATCTCCAAAATATATAAAGAACTTACATGACTCCACTCTAAGACAAGCAACCCAGTTAATAAATGGGCAAAAGACTTGAATAGACACTTCTCCAAGGAGGACATACAGAGGATCCAGAGACACATGAAAAGATGCTCAGTATCGCTAGCTATCAGAGGGATGCAAATTAAAACCACAATGAGATACCACTTCACACCAGTCAGAATGGCCATCATAAACAAAGCAACAAACAACAAGTGTTGGAGAGGTTGTGGAGAAAAGGGGACCCTAGTGCACTGTTGGTGGGATTGCAGACTGGTACAACCACTATGGAAAACAGTATGGAATTTTCTAAGAAAACTAAAAATGGATCCGCTTTTTGACCCAGAAATTCCACTGCTAGGATTATATCCTAAGGACCCTGAAACACCAATCCAAAAGAATCTATGCACCCCAATGTTCATAGCAGCACAATTTACAACAGCCAAGTGTTGGAAGCAACCTAGGTGCCCATCAGTAAATGAATGGATCAAGAAACTATGGTACATTTACACAATGGAATTCTATGCAGCAGAAAGAAAGAAGGAGCTCCTGCGCTTCACAACAGCATGGATGGAACTGGAGAGCATTATGCTAAGCAAAATAAGCCAGGTGGTGAAAGACAAATACCATATGATCTCACCTTTAACAGGAACCTAATAAAAAAAAACAACCAAACAAGCATAATATAACCGAAGACACTGAAATTGAGAAGGGGCTGATAGTCACCAGAGGGGAGAGGGGAGGGAATTTCAGGGGGAAAGGGGAAGGGTTTGGAGCAACAAGTATAAAGGACACATGGACAAAAACTAGGAGGGGGTGGAAATGGGAGGGAGGTGGGGAGGGCTGGGGTGGTGGGCTGGGATGGGAGTAAAAGACAGAAAACTGTACAAGAACAACAATTACAATTAAAAATTAAAATTAAAAAAACTGACAAAAAAACAAAAAATTTTTATCAAAGAATGCTGAAATAGAAATTTTTGCGAGATTAATGGAAGAGGGAAGGGAAAGTGGTGAATGGGGAAAGTAATAGTCTACTAGAAACTAAACTGAGGACAGATTATAGGTATAGCCTGTATTAAAAAGTTAGCAACATAATTTGTATTAGTACATTTGAAATTTAGGTGTAATGGACAAAATGTAGAAAATACAACTAAATTATTTATTTATTTATTTATATTTTTTCTTTTATGTTTATTTATTTTTTTTTTTGAGAAGTTGTAGGTTCACAGAAAAATCTTTTAGATGTGAAGGAGAAATAAGACTTTTCTAGACATGGAGAAGCTGAGGGAATTTATCACCAGATAATAGCCATTGCAGAAAATATAATATAAATTGAGGAAAAATAGGAAAGTTGAGGTATGAGTTACATTTACCATTTTCCCCCAAGAAAATGAAAGTAAAAAATGTTTTACAGATAAGTTTCAACAATTTTGAAGGGATGTCACATAGCCAAATTGCACAACTTTTCTATGAAGACACCCAAACCAGTCAAAGGCAGTTCAAGAATGGAAAATTACAACTCAAAAATATCCATAGAAGTTTATTCTAGATCATAAACAAATTATTAGTAGTCTATATCCAGCAATGTAAGAAAAGAGTGAAAAAGTATATGATATTATGTTCAAGTTTGTATAGGTATTATTTAATTTTAGACAATCCACAAATATAATTAACAACTTTTTACCAATTAAAGGAAATAAAACAAGATGTTATAAAAAAAAGGCAGTAAGCGCAGTTGCTAGAATTCCAAACAC
The DNA here is from genome assembly GCA_004027475.1 of Anoura caudifer. Taxonomy (NCBI): domain Eukaryota; kingdom Metazoa; phylum Chordata; class Mammalia; order Chiroptera; family Phyllostomidae; genus Anoura; species Anoura caudifer. The sequence continues at coordinate 268,555 of PVKU01001696.1, read as the reverse complement.
AAACATGGCATAAAGTGTTTGATTAATAGACTTCCTTATTCTGATATGGGCTTTCTCCCAAACTCACACATTACTGTTAATGTTGAAAATTAGAAACATTTCTTTTATAATGGAAACCAAACAAGGGTGTGCACTGTCAACATAATGAATCAATATTTTCATGAAGGTTCTGACTAGTTCATAAAATGAGAGAAATATATAATTAAAAGACCTAACAAAGGGGAAAATTAATTTACAAAGAATGCATAATTACAATAGAGAAAACAGGATTCAGAGAAGAACTAATCTACGTCACTCTGCACAGTTGCCTCAGAAGACAGAATTCAACGGGGGCTGAATAAGTGAAAGAAGAGTAGGATACAATGTCAGCATTTTTTTTTTTTAACTGCAAAACTAGGATGTGAAAGGAATGAGGAGATGTTGGGAAGAGGTTAGACGAAGCTCAACTGTTAAGTAGGGATTTTGCAATTTCATTGCTCATGCTTTTTTTATTTTTTATTTTTGTTTTATTTTGACACTTGAGCACGCTTACATGGTGAGGGGAAGGCTTGACTGAGATCACCATGCAGGTTGTTGCTAAGTACACAAGGCTATTTGCCCTCTAGTTCTCTTTCTACCACGCTGCTCTGCTTTTCCTTATTAGTCATGATGGGAGCCACCTGTCTCTTAGCACTGCTGTCATATTTCTTTGACTTTAAATTTTACCCAATAGTCTGTATCTGATTAAAAGTCAGATAAGTTTGGGGCATTGTAGCTAATTTAATTGAATAATACAAAAAATACTGTATTTCACATACCTTCTCATTGGATATTTGAAAATCTGAGTAAATTTTCCCACTTCACAGAAAATAAATAAATTTTAAGCATAGATATTGGGTCAGTTTACAACTTTAGGAATATACCCAGTACTCTGATGACTGCGATCATTCAACAGTCGCACTTGTGTTGCTAAATTCTATCCTACAGATAGTCTCACATCAAAAAATAAAAATCACTTGGGACAGACAGAGCTAAATCCATCTGTTAAAATCTTTCATTATAATTGTGTTTACAAACATTCTTTCTTGTCCAAGAGAGACTTCCAGCCAAGCGGTAAATCAGCAGCTCTGCAGAGGGTGGGAGTTGTCTGAGGGTCTGGCTCTCCTCCATATTCACTCTTCCCACTGGCTCACAATGCACCCTGTACTCAGTGTTTCTCAGCTCCTACCTGTCATCCATTTAGAAAGCAACTGAAACTACTGAGAAAACTAAGATTCATCTGATGAAATATATAAAGCATTCTGTTTAAAATTAATAGACTGTGTCTCTTTTCTTTCAGAGGAGGCCGTAGCCCTCACGGAACAGCATCAGAACACAAATTTAAAGACACTGATTTTAAAAATTGTCAAAGATGATAATATGAGCGTTGTTAATCCAAATTTTATATCCAGTGAAAAACATCTTCAGGAGTAAAGGAGAAATCAAGATGTTTTCAGTTGAAGGAAAATTTAAAAAAATTAATTGCCAACAAATGTACTTTAAAATGTCTAAAGAAAGTTTCCAAAACAGAAAAGAAATGTAAAAGAAGGAATCTTGGTACACTAACAATGAAAGAAGAGGAACAGAGATAGTAAATATCTGCATTAAATATAATAAATTATTCTGGTCCTCACTTCTTTAAAACATATATAAGAGTTGAAAGCAAAAAAAATATAACAGTCTTATGGAGCTTTCAGTGTATACAGATATAACGCATAAGACAACTATAGTGTATAGGGGGAGGGTAAAAAAACCTATACATTAATAAAGTTTCTACATTTCAATGTAAGTAGTAAATATTTTGATTCTAAATATAAGATGAAAAGGTAAGCACAAATTTTATAATCTCTGAAACAACCACCACAAAGATTATATACAGCTAATCAAAATAATAACTGATAAGTACAAATGGAATGTTTCAAATGGTTCAAATAGCCCATAAGAAGGCAGTAAATGGGATACAGAGGAAAAAAGCAAACAAACAAGGACTAAAGAAAACAAATAATATAATGGTAGACCAAAGTTCAAATAATTCAAATAATTGCATTATATGTAAATTGTCTATATGTATATACAAAAACAAGAAAAAGATAAATATAACGGATATTTGGATATCTCAGAACTTTATACTATCTACCAAAGACTCACTTCAAATAAATGATATACCTAAGTAGCTTAAAAGTATAAGACTTTAAAAAAAAAGGAGAAATTATATTGATATCCAAGAAAGTGGGTTTAAGGCACAAAGCAGTTACTGGAACAAAGAAGGGCATTACTTAATTATGAAATCGATGATAATTTATGATGAAAAGATCATCACAAAAAAAGTCCTTAACGTATACTTACAAAAGACTTTAAAAAAAAAAATATGAGGCAAACCTGACAGAAGGGAAAGGGCAAGTGAAAAAAATCATAATTATTACTCAGGGCATCAACACCTCTCTCACAGTAACTAATAGAACCCCAAGAAAATAAGCACAGATATAGAATGACACCATCAAATAATGAGATCTAATTGGTATGTATAGAATATACACATTTTCCTTAAGTTTACATTACCAGGAACACTCACCAGTATAGACCATATTTGGAGTTATAAGACAATAGATTACAAATGACAAAATCATACAAAGGTTATCTATAATGGTATTAAATTAATTCAACTAGTAATTAAAACAGAACACCTCCATTTAGTTGTAAATTAAATAACACACTTCTAAATAATCCATGCCGTGGACTTAATTGTGTCTCCCCCAAATTAATTAATGTTGAATCCATAACCCCCTAGTACTTCGCAATGTGATGTTATTTGGAAATAGAGCTTTTAAAGAGGAAATTAAGTTAAAATGAGGCCCATTAAGGTGTGCCTTAATCCATTCTGACTGGTGTCCTTATAAAAAGGATTAGGAAATACAGGCAGGCTCCAGGGGCTTGCTTGCTCAGAGGGACAACAATGTGAACAGGCAGCAGGAGGGCAGCTATTTGTAAGCCAAAGAGAAAGGCCCCAGAGGAAACCACCTCTGCATGGCACTTTGATCTTGAACTTGCAGCCTCCAGAGCTATTTATATTGTTTCAGTCACCCAGTCTATGGTATTTTGTAATGGCAGTCCTAGCAAACTAAAGCAATATTAATTAAAGAACAAATCTGGAGGGAAATTTAAAATAAGTAAAACTAAATGAAAGTTAAAATGCAACATTGTTGGTAAGATTTAGGTAAACCAGTACTTGCAGGAAAATTTATAGCACTGAATGTGTATATTGGGAAAAGAATCTTGATAATCTGTTTCTATTTTAAGGAATTAGAAAAAAAAATAAGATAAAAATATACCCCAAGAAAGAAGAAGGAAGAAAATAATAAAGGGCAGAAATCACTGCAATTTAAAAAAAATCAACAGAGAAAACTTGAAACCAAAGACTTGTTCTTTTACATAATCGATAAAATTGTTAAATTCTAGCAACTCTGACAAATAAAAAGAGAGAAGACACGAATGACCAATACAAGGACATGAATGAGGAGATACCACTATAGACTCCATCAGAGATAAAGGTACAATAGGGGAACACTGGGAAAAACTTTACATATAAAATCAACAACATGACTTTCAAGCTACTTTTGTTCTTGCATAATATAACAACAGACTTTATAAGTATGATCTTTGCTCCAGGTTTCAGTGGCCTGTTTTGGAACACAATGTGTACAGCCCAGCTCATTTGCTGAAAACTCAGTGGGGTCTCCACTGACAGGGAGTGTAGACAGAGGATTATAGTAGAGGTTAAAATGAAACATAGTTAATCACTCAAATTTTTACTTTATGACTTTAATGCTTTCCTACATTCAGGAGCAGCTGGACCTATCACTTCTTAGTTTGGGTAATTCAATTGTAGACGTCAGCGCATACCTTCTCTCCTTTCTCCACTAAAATATAAATAGACAAATATGTTGAGTTTAAACAAACTTTTACACCAGTTTGCCAGTTAACTTCCTTTGTGACGTAGGTTGTTCAGGGAAAGCGGCCATGGCGACTTACATAATTCATTCATTCGCTATTCATTCTCTACACCCTACACTCAGTCTGGCACACTTGTGGCTAATGCGTTTTTCTCTTCTTCTTATGGTCTCTAGGGAAAGCTTAACACTGGGGACATACACTAAAAACATGTATTTCCTTTTTTTTTTGCATGTCAGAACATTAAAAGATCCATAAATATGATAATATATATAAATCTCCTAAATTAATCTTCAGGCTTGAGAAATTAGAAGAGGATCTTTCATATTCCTCATGGAGATTTCCATTCTCACTGTTCTCATTTTTGATGTAATAGTGGTTAATAACCTGACTTTTTAAAAACAGAATGGCTTATTATCATCAAACAAAGATGGGGATTTTCATGTTGTACATTTAAAATAGTATTGAAAACAAGATTTTTGAAACACGTTTACTAAATAGATGCTTGCCACTATTTAAGGTGGGACACAGAGGTATAGCACATGTCTGTATATGAACACTATGAACTTAAATGACAATTTTAGCTTTAAACACTTAAATAATTTACAGATAAAAAATAGGAAACATTGCCATTTGTATCTCTTTTGATGTTCTCAAAAATTCTATAGCAAATATTATCGAAAACCAGAATGCTTTAAAAAATGGGCCATCTTGTATACATGTTTAAAATATTTCGCTGCTTGCAAATATGAAAATAATAATTATACATAAAAACTTTCAGTTTTTGCTGTCTTAACCATTAGCAATATTTACGTTTTAAATATAATCTTCATGTAGCTTGATGAAAAATAAAGACTTCTGGCTATACAGCTCTGTTGAGCATAAGTTGGATCACAAAACTATCGTTTGATTAGTGTACTATATAACCCATAGATCAAAATAATATTCTTTTGATTTTTTGAAATACAGCATTCCCTGAGGTACAGGGATTTCCTAAAGCCATTGTCACAGGACAAGACTTTGTTCTTCTTTTTTGTAAGCTTCCTCTACTATAAAGCAATGTTTGTCAAAACTGACGTTAAAAGTGGTCCCAGAAGTAAAAAATATTCCACGCTTACTGAAATATGGCTGAGATATTCCCTGGCTCACCTTTGACAATTTCAAACATTTAGTATTCTTAGAGTTTATACTTAGCTTTACAACACAATTTCCCAAGAGCATAACAGAAAGTATTCTAAGTACAACAATGAAAGAAAAAAGAAAGATAATGATGGATATAATTTTAGATGCCAATAACAAAAAACTCAACTTGAAGGTATAAATATCTTTTGCAAACTACATTTTCCAAATATTGTTGCTTTTCTGACTCCTAAGCAAATGTTTTTCAAAGGAAAGAAGACCACATCATTCATTTTCAGGGAAATCATTCAGTAACCAACACATGTGATCTATTCCCGTAACTCAAAAGAAATAAGAATATAAAACAATGGACATTATATAAGACTCAGAATATTATTTTTCTTGCAGGGATATCTTATTTATATATATAAATGATTGATATTATCTGATCTCATCAAATCAAATGCTCTTCCTTATTCTTGGGACCATTATTATAAGTCAACTAAATAGAGGATACCTACCATGGGCTACTGTGTGACTTGCCATCTATCATACATATCACTTATTATCAACACACTCAAAAGGTAGACACCATTGAAAACAGTATTATTTTTTTCCCTGTTAGGTACCTAGATAGATAGACATGCATATGTATGTGTATGCATGTAAAAATTGTCTTGTATTACTTAAGCAGAGTAATTTTCATTTTAAATTTATCTAAGATTAAATTTAAATTTTTTTCTAAGAGAGCAAAAGTTAAATAAAAATCAATTAAACAAAGATGTATGTTTAACTCTGTTCCAGATTCTCTTTTAATTGCCAGAATATAAAGATGTAAATACGACTGTAGCTTTGCCACCAGAGAGCTCATTTTCAGATGGACAGAGCCTTAAATGGTGACTTTAAATAAAATGATGTAAGTGCTATGGTAAAGGCATGCCTCTGGAACTAAGGAGGCAAAGAAATGAGGAGGGTTATTTCTATCTAGGCCTTACACTGAAGGCTTTCCTCAGGACAAAAAAAATGTGGGAGACTGAGCCAGTCTGTAAGTATTGGTAGTTAATCAGGCAAAGAACTGTGAATTGTTTCCAGACAGAAGGAGACTTGTTAGCAGTGGCATGGAGTATTAGTTTCCTCTTGCTGCTGTAGCCAATTAGCACCAACAAATTGGCTTAAAACAACACAAACTTACTATTTTGAAGTCTTGGAGGTTAGAAATTGAAAATTTGTTCAGTGTAGGTAGGACTGGCTCCTTCCGGAGGCGCTAGGGAAGGATCTTACTATTTGCCATTTTCAGTTTATGGAGGTCATCTCTATTCCCTGGCTTGTGGCTGTAACAGAAGGGTCTGGCCAGATCGCTGGGGAGCAGGAAAACCCTACTCTGGACAAGAGGCTGCACTTCCCTGGAGAAGAGAGGTGTTGCAGGAAAACCCAGGGGAGGGGGTTGAAAAAGCTGCCAGCTAAAGTGCCTGCCTTCCCCAGAGAAGGGAGGGACCCCTCAGAGAGGTTGGGAAGTGCCTAAGGCAGCCTGGGATTGAAACTGGAGCTAGGGTGTGACTCCATACCCCCAAGGCAACGGTAAACAGGCTCGTAGCATTGACAGTGTGCATTGCCCCAGCAACCAAGCCAAGCATAGTGGCACAGCCAGCGGCAGTTTGTACAGAGCCTGCACAGGGCTGAAAAGGCCACAACACACATGACAAGGTGATGCCCTGCCCTGGGCGGAGACAAGGTGCCTCAGTGTGGCTGTAAAACCCACCTACCCACTTCTGTTCGTGGTGGCCAGAGGAGGGGAAGATACAGTGCCTGTTGACACTCATGGAGGATGTTCACCTGGATTGGCTGGGAATTTGAACACTCCCACAGCATGTAGGATTTGGGGGGAAAGATCTAAAATGGAAGGTGCACAGAAGCCCTTCTCTCTTTGCATTCCCCTCTCTTGCATGGTCAGCAGGCAGCTCAAAGAGGCTGAATCCAGCTTACAAAATGTGCACTCTGCCACTGGTGGGCCTGCGGGATGCCAGCCCCATTCATAGCTCTTGTGTTGCCCTGATCACATGGTCTGGATCAGACTTGCATGGGATGCACACCTTGTCAGTGAAGGGCTAGGGTAGAATGCTGCAGCCCCACCTGCACAACTCAGGTTATCTGCTGCTCCCACTCTCTCGCTCTGAGAGCAACTCAAAGACACTCAGGCTACAAATGCTCCTCAGCCCTGAGGGCACACGCAGCCCCGGGTGCCAGGACCCAGTGGACTAAGGCCCCTGCCTGGCTGCAGTGATCTGGCAGTGTGCCCTGGCCCCAGGAGAGGGAAGAAGCTGCAGCAGGGAAATGGAGACACAAGCCTCATAAGTGAACTCCAGAGAGAGAGAGAAAGCCTGGAAGCCCCACCCCTGTAGGTGCCTATAGATAAGAACGGAGGTTGTCTCTGGGCATGGATTTAGATTTTAGCTGTTTGGGGAACAAGGGGATTTCTGCATTTTGCAGAAGAGAATGGCTAGGAACAGGGCACTCCCTGTTAATAAAAACCTGTTTTCTTCCCCACCAATCTATTTTATGGTTGTGTGTGGTGGCAGGGGTCCGAATCCCATTTTACCCTGTAACATGGCCAATTCTTCTATCTTCACAATGTATCACTTCAATTTCTGTGTTTATCATTATGTCATCACTCTGACTTTTCCTTTCTCTATCTGGATCTTCCTACGTTGTTATGATTACATTGGTATCACACATTAATCCAGAATAACCCCCCCCCCCCATCTTGAGATCCTTAACTTAATCACATCTGCAAAGTCCCTTTTGTCATATAATTTCCTGGGATTAAGGGTGTAGACACATCGGGGGCCATTATTCAGCCTGCCACATATAGTTCAGCAGGTGTAGACACACAGGGGATTCTAGGTCACTAGCAAATATAAGAGTTTGGAATGTAGCTTGATATGTCTGAAAAGGCAGTTAAAGACTAGGTAAGTTTTTCTCAAAATGATGGTCAGTCACCACTCCAAGTTCAAAGGTATATGTCTTTAAGCAGTGAGAAAGCACAGCAGAGAAGACAGGAGAATTGCACAAAAGATGTCTTTTAAAAAAATGTCTTCACCACCATAATGGAACCGTTTGAATCTTTTGAAGGTTCACTGATAACTGAACTATATAATTATATATTCATATATTGAATTTTAGTGCCTCCTGTGCTTATATTTTTAGCTTTCTGGTAGCCTTTTAATTAAGAAGCTTCAGTTGAAATTCAAACAGAAATGATGCTCCTGCCAAATGAAGAGTAAATTACATTATAGCTAGCTGAACAAAGGAACTTTTGCAGAGAGGAATGTGTTTGCAGGGTTGAGTCATCGGATGGCATATGGGCATTGTAATACAGGCATACTGAGCTCAAATAAAATACAAGTTATTTGGTTTATTTAATTCTGTATGCTTACGTTGAGTAGCTATTTCATTTAAGAACTATACCCTCATCTGGTACATTAAATTAATATATTTATTTTGAGTGGTTTTCATGTTGCCCATTTGTTGTAAAGTTGTAGAAGATACTTAAGGAAAGGAATGTCATATATTGATTTATGTTTGTACCTTTCAATAATATTGTAATAAAGTAATTAATCACTATTGGTCTTTTTGAGTTTTATTTGAAAGTGATATTTGATAAAAAATTGAAATTTATATTATTAAGTGCTTATCTTAGAAAGAAGAAATTTCTCAAAACAATAATTCAATTTTCCATTTCAAGAAACTAGGAAAATCAGATCAAAATGTGGCCAGAGCTAGCAGAAGGAAGACAATATAGAAGAAAACAGGAAGTAAGAGAATCAAATCCAAAATCTCAACGCCTGATCTTACGTCTCAGCTTCATCACTTAATACTTTGGGGCAAGGTACCGAACCTTCCCTGTCTCAATTTCTGTATCTGCAAAACAGAGTAAATAATAGGGCCTATGTCACAGGACTATTAAAAGCATTAAGAGAAAAGTTCTTAGAAACATGAGAAACAGAAATGAAATGAAAACTGCTCACAACAGTGTTTGGCACACAATAGACTGGATCAAAGTGGGGTGATCACGTTTCAGCTTTTTCAGGGTAGTCCCAGTTCAGAAACTATTATGAGTTGTCTATTTAAAAATGAAATAGTATTAATAACTGCATCACAATAAGCTACTTCTGCCATGGCTTCATCTAGGAGTCTGAAAGACACATGTAGTGAATACAACTTCACTTTTGCAATGAGGTGCAGAGCAGGGGTCCCCTAAAATAGAAAAACATATTCCCCACAAACCTTGATTAGGGAAAGAGGATGTAAGCAATATGGCTTTTAGCTCTGTCTAGTGGTGCTCGGTGAATTGAGTGTCGGCCAGCGACCAGGTTCTGCTGGATTCCCAGTCAGGGCACACGCCTGGGTTACAGGCCAGGTTCCTCATGGGGGTGATGTTAGAAGCAATCACACACTGATGTCTTTATCCTTCACTATCTCCATCCCTTCCCCTTGACCTAAAAATAAATAAATAAATCTTTAAAAAACAAACAGTATGGTTTTTAAGATACTTTGCATAACAATGGCAAGTTAAAAGCAATGCTGCTGCCCTGAGGGGAAATGTGTTGTGACTTTGGGAGCATTCAGAGACTCCTGACATAGTTGGGGGAGCTTATACAAGAGAGAGAAGCCTGATGCCCCTGTGTCACTGAGAGCTCTTGCCTTGACTAAAGGTGGCAGCCAGAAGAAGGTAAAAGATAGAGGGGAATTGGCAAAAGTAGCACATCAGAGGAGGGGCCGGATATGAGGTCATATAGGAAGTTCTGGGCTGAGCACAAATGAGGGTGGGCGAAAGAAAAGGGAATTCCACCGTGCTGTCTGCAGTGAGAGAGGCGCTGCACTGCTTCTCTGAGGGCTTCTCATGAGGTCTGAAAGGGTGCAAGCAGAGAGCTGATGGAGCTGTGCGGAAACCTGCCTAAGCAAGCAAAGATTTGTGGGAGGTGCCTGGAGCTGAACTGGGACTGCCGAGCTGCGGTCTTCTGTTTCTTTGAAGGACGCGTGGAGAACTCACGTCCTTGGAACAGGTGCCTGCCTGGACTCCGCCATGATCCAGTGCAATACGGCACGTGTTTCCCTGAACCATTACATGGAGGCCTAAGACAATAACCCCAGAACCTGAAGGAGAGAGTTTCTGAGAGAGGAGGGTGACTTTGAAACAGATTAGGATGTGGGGAATTGATGGACATGGTTTTGGCTTACAGCCTAGCGGGGAGCCAGGGGAGTGCTGGGTCTCATGGGAGAGCAGGGCTCTGAGCAGGAGTGTTCTCAGCCCCCCTGATGTTGGAATCCTGTTAACAAAAACTTATTTCCTTCAACACTGATTGTCGAGTCATGCATCAAGGTGCCACATGCATGAGCCCAGGTTTGCTTGGTACACTCTTACATGGGAGGAACACCAATGATCCATCTCTGTTTTGTTTTCAGTGAAAGTTAGCTAACGTTTCCCCCCCAATGACAACAGGTGGTGCTCTCTCTGATAAAAGAAAGTACTGGACAATACTGCATCTGTGAGCCTCTCACATACCGGCTATCTGTACTATAACAAACCTTTCCAGATGTAGTAAAATCACTAGACAGCAAGTCGGACAGATCAATAAGAAACATTAAAATTATAGGCTAGATAAAATAAGATATGTGTAGGAAATAAAGGCTGAGCTGTCCTATATTAAAACATATATAGTATAGTACAAACCTCTTGCTATCACAGTATGATATGAACATAGATTTAAAAAGTTTAACAAAGTATTAGTACACCAAATTCCATCATTGTATAAAAGAAAATACATTATGCTTAAGGCTTACAAATTCATTTGACATTTTACAAATAAATTAATATATGTCATTCAATGATTATCTTAATAGATGTAGAAAATATTTGTCAAAATTCAACATATAATAAAATCAGTTTTCAATGAGTAATAGAATAAAATTCCTTAATGTTGCAAACTTATTTGCATAAAAATACATGCAGCACACATTATTTGTAATGTGAAGGCATTGAAAGCATTCAGGAATTGGACAAAACTATTGGATCTGATCATTGTCTTCATCATTATACTACATGCTGAGGTCTATTATATTAATGGCAAGACATTAAATGCAAGAAAAAGAAAATTAAAAGGGAATAAGGTCATTAAGTGATTATAATCACTGGATTTTACATAGAAAAACTACCAAAGGATCTTACTAGTAAATTATGATGAGGAAATAGAAAACTTTTACAAAATTTTCAAAGCTATGGGCTATAAAACTAAAGTTCAAAAGTCAATGCATTTTTACACACTGCTCTCAGTAAGGTGGAAAACAAAATTTTGAAAACAATATATATAAAATAATGAAAAATAATTGTAGCTATCATTTCTCCTGTAAGTTATTTATAGTTCCAAATCAATTTCAATTAACATCTTTGTCGAATTACTTTTCTTCCTTTTACTGTCTTATTTGTGTGTGTGTGTGTGTGTGTGTGTGTGTGACACTTAAGGGGATGGTTGATATTGAGGAACAGCCAGCAGGTACTAAAGAAGAAGTATAATTTGGGGGTGGTATGGTGTGGCATTTCCTCTGCTTGTTATCAAGAATTATTAGAAAGCTATAATTGATAACAATATGGTACTGACACATATAGAAAAATTGAACAAAAGAACAAGACACAGACACATATATGGACACTGAATTTAGAACAGTGTTTCACTTTAAAAGAGTAAAAATGAATAGACTTTTCAGCAAATACTGTTGGCACTATCAGTTCTTTCTAAGAATAAACTATAAAATCAGTCCCCTAACTGACACCATATACATAACTATGGTGGAAAGGTAAAAATAGCAATATTTTAGATGACAATTGAGGAAATGCATTTATGAAATTAGGGAATACATTATTAAACCCATTATCATTGATAATTTCAACTACATTAACTATCAACTGTTGTACAGGAAAAGAGAGGTCCCAAACTGGGAGAAACTATGTAAAATACATACAAGTTATCAGTGTGAATATCCATAGTGAGTACCTTCTATAAATCACTTAAAAGTCACAATCTGATAAAAATGAGAAAATGGATAAAGAAGCAGATAACATAAAGGGAAACCCAGATAGCCAATAAACATGTGAAAAGATTTCTGATCTGATTAGCAGTCAAGAACATCCAAATTCATAATATGATGGTCCATTTTTTGCCTTCTATACTGGCAAACACAGAGAGTCTGGCCAAGTCAAGTGTTAGTGAGGATGTGCAGCAAGGGGAGCATTTAAACACTGCTGTTGGCGATGGAGACCAGTGGACCACTTTGGGGGAAAATAGCATAATATAGAACATTTGAAGATGTTTTTAACATATGGTGGGGACACCAAAACTTAATCTATAAACATTGTATATTTATTTGTATATATTTAAACTTGAGTCACATCAAAGTACTCTCCATTTGATAGAGATGTTTTCTCAATGGGTCAAAACAATTTTTGAATTTGTTAATTTTGATGCCTTTTAGTGTTTCTTCTGTTTTTTGTTCAACATCTTCTGCATCGGCAAAACGTTTCCTTTTGAGAACTTTTTTCATCTGGGAGAAAAAAATTGCTACAGATGAGGTGAAATGAATAGGGAAGGTGGGACATGGGGGTCACAGCATTTTTGGTCCAAGACTGATGAACAGTAGGTGTGGTGTGGGCAGGTGTGCTCCTAAATCACCCATCGTAAAATAGGCAATGCATTGAGCCTTCAAAAAAATATTCCCGAAGCTGAATGCAGCCTCTCACAACAACGCCAGTTGGTACACTGATAGAGATGGGTTCCTAGAACACTCATCTGGGGGTCAAGGCTATACTACAAGAGGCTGACTTCCAAAAGATGATTCTGTTTTGGGGGGTGATCCCCACTCATATGGTCCAAGAATTCCATTCTTATAGATGTGTACCAAAGGACAAGTGGAAGAATATTTTCAGTAACACATATAATGGCAAATATTACAGCACAATCAATACATTCAGCAATATTACAGTGCAAAATGTGATACAGTCATAAATTAGAGAAGTGGATATACATGCTAGCACTATATAGACAGATATTGGGAACAAAATGGTTAAAGGAAAAACAGCAAGTTGCAGGAGATCAGACACTGAACAATTCAATTCTTTACAATTCAAAACAGGCTAGGTGGCATTTTCCTTAGAAATAAAAAATTTATCTAAAGTGTGCAAAGAAAGGAAAAAATAAAAATAAAATATGGGTCACTGATTAGGGATGGGGTGAGTAGTAAGGACACACGGAACTATAGTAGTGAGCTTGTCCTTTCTCCAACATTTACCTCATTCCTATGTACAGGTCATCGTTTTATCATTATTTTCCATACCTTGTAACATACGTGTACTTTAAAATACTAATTTGAATTTATTCACTAGTTAATGCATTTAAAGTATTTATTCATCAACGTCTATTTTAAGCTGTTAAAAGAAAAGAGTATGCCTTTCAAGGGACTGCTCTAGAGAGATGCAAGCTTCCCTAATTTCTTGTCCGTTAGCTTTCTTGGATGTGTGAATATCATTTGACTTTTGTATAGCCCTGCTGAAGCTCAGAGCCTATCTAAGGCATCGTGTTTATTTTAACAATGTTAAACAATTAAAAAAATCTTCACAGATAAAGTTCTTCTTTCATTTGGTAATTTATTCAACTGTCAAGTATGAACTATTTTTAAGTCCCTTTTGTGTGTTAAGCAGAGGAAGGCTATTGCCCTCTCACTGTTTACAATTTTAGCAGCAGAGATAAGACTGGTTCAAAGACGCTCTTTGCCAGGCGGTATGAGAGGAGTGCTGCCCAGGAGCAAAAATGCAGGTGCTGTGAAAGTGGAAAGGTAGGAGACTGATTGCTGGGATAATCCTGCAGCTGCTTCAATACAATAGCGGCCCCGGAACTGTATATGCAAATTTCTAGGGTTGGGATCAAGAACTTGGAAGAAAGTCTCAGGAAGGAAATTGGAATTTCATAATAAGGAAATGAGTGGAAGTGAGGCTTCTGTTAAATAACAGCTGTCAGATTCTTTCTGGTAAAGCAGAGTCCTGTCTGAGACAGATGGGGTGGTGTCCATCATCTCATCTGTGAGTTTAATTTAGATCGGCATTCCAACCCTATCTAACTGTGCCGGCTTCAGTAATGTGTTATGAGTTCAGGAATGCAACGTGCTGCATATTGTACCAACGGGGATAAGGGGATGAAGTTGCCTGTGCATGTTCATGCGTGTGGTGAGTGAGATTATGAAAATATGGACTTCCAGCCAAGATGGAGGTGTAGGTAGACACACTGTGCCTCCTCTCACAACCAAAATTAAGGATAACAAAAATTTAGAACAAAAAAAAACAAGCAGAACAGATAGAAATTGACTTATACGGGAAGTCTGACAATGATTCACCCAGACCAGTAAGAGGGGCGGAGTCGGCAGCGGAAGGAGAAGGATCAGGGCAGGAAAAAGCAGTGGCTAGTGGTCCCGGAGGCACAGGTGGCAGTTGGCACACCCCAGGCGCACAGGCGGCAGTTACTGTGAATGGGGAGGCAATGAGCAGACCCATTGAGGTGTGCAAGGCAGCTGACTGTGGTCACACATTTGTTGTGCGCAAATAAACCAAGCGAAAACTGGCAGTGAGACAGACTGCACAACCCAGGGCCCCAGCTCTGGGAAATAAAGCCTAAAAACAGGGATTGAAAACACTTGTGGGGGCTGAGGTGCTGGGAGAGACTCCCAGCCTCACAGGAGAGGTTGTTGGAGAGACCCACATGGTCCTGGGAAGTACACAAGCCCACCCACGTGGAAATCAGCACCAGAAGAGCCCAATTTGCTTGGGGAAAGTGGTGGAAGGGGCTGGAACCCAAGAGAGTGTGGAGCAAGTGCCATTGTTCCCTCTTGGACCCCACCCCCACATACAGCATCACAACCCAGCCACTGGGCTGCCCAGCCCTGGGGAAAACCTAAGGCTCTGCCCCCACTATGTAACAGGTGTGACCAGACAAAACAAACAAACAAACAAAAAAACAAACCAAACCAAAACAAAAAATGGCTCAAATAGGAGAACAGATCAAAGCCCCAGAGCCAATTCATCTAAGTGACCAAGAGATTGCCAACCTATCAGAGATGCACAGTTCAAAGCACTGGTGATCAGGATGCTCACAGAATTGGTTGATTTTGCTCACAAATTAGATGAACAAATGAAGGCTACAATAAGTGAAATGAAGGAAAAAGCACAGGGAACCAATAGAAATGGGAGGAAAACTGGAACTCAAATCAATGGAGTGGACCAGAAGGAAGAAAGAAAGAAACAAACAAACAGAAAAGAATGATGAAATAAGGAGTCAAAAAAATGAGGAGAGGCTTAGGAACCTCCAGGACATCTTTAAACGTCCCAACATCCAAATTATAAAGGTACTAGAAGGGGAAGAAGAAGAGCAACAAGTGGAACACTTATTTGAACAAATAATAAAGGAGAACTTCCCCAATCTGGCAAAGGAAATAGTCTTCCAGGAAGTCCGGGAAGCTCAGAGAGTCCCAAAGAAGGTGGACCCAAGGAGGAACACACCAAAGCACCTCACAATTATATTAGCCAAGATTAAAATGAAGGAGAGAATTCTAGAAGCAGCAAGGGATAAGGGGACAGTCACTTACAAAGGAGATCCCATCAGACTGTCAGCTGATTTCTCAAGAGACCTTACAGGCAAGAAGGGGCTGGAAAGAAGTATTCCAAGTCATGAAAGTCAAGGACCTATATCCAACATTGCTCTATCCAGCAAAGCTGTCATTTAGAATGGAAGGGAAGATAAAGCGCTTCTCAGATAAGGTCAAGTTAAAGGAGTTCATCATCACCAATCTCTTATTATATGAAATGTGAGAGGGACTTATCTAAGAAAAAGAAGATAAAAAATATGAACTGTACAAAGACAGCAAATGCACAGATACTAACAACCACACCTAAAACAAAAGCAAACTAAGCAAACAAATAGAATAGGAACAGGAACACAGAAATGGAGATCACCTGAAGCGCTAGCAACAGGGGAGTGGGAGGAGGAGAGAGGGGGAAAAGGTACAGAGAACAAGTAGCATAGATGGTAGGTAGAAAACAGACAGGGGGAGGGGAAGAATAGTGTGGGAAAAGTAGAAGCTAAAGAACTTATGACACATGGACATGAACTAGATGGGGGAATGTGGGTGGGAGGGGGTGTGCTGGGTGGAGGGGAGTGATGGGGGAGAAATGGGACAACTGTAATGGCATAGTCAATAAAATATATTTTAAAAAAGAAAGAAGTATGGAGTGGGAGAGTGGCTCTCTTCTCAGTAAGTAAATAAAAAATGCAAAATGGAATATTCAGTATGCTGGGCTAAACAATGTCCTATTGAAATAGCCCTTCCCTTGGGGAAGTTCAGCACTGTCCCACTTCAGGAATCCTGTCTGAGTAATTGACTTCCCTGATATAGTGATCAATACTACACATCTGCTTGTTCTCTAGATCTGTATTTCACATTTCCTGGAGGGCATCTCCACAAGGTTTATCAACAAACGTTTCACACTCAATATGTTCAAAAAGAAATTCCTCATCTGTCCTTTTATTTGACTCACCCCATTTTTAAAAAATTGACATCTGTATCATCCTCTCCGAGGTTCATCGCTGTTAAGACCTACAGAGGCATCTGCAGACTTCTTTTCCCTCACCACGCAGGGCCAGTTGCTAAAGTATGCAGTTTGCTTCAGCGAAGGTCTTTTTTGTTCATCTGGTCCTTGCCGTTTCCACTGACATTGTACGGATTTATGTTCTCAAGGCTCTTCTTGATACCTGTGCAGTTTTTAATTTTTTTCTATAACTTCTCTCTTCGCATCTAATCTTTTACATCAACCTCAAGATATTTTTTCTAAAAAGTAAACCCAACTATATTTTACTCTTATAGAAAAATCTTTCAAATTCTTCAATACCAAGGTAAAGTTTCTTCCCCTTACACTCAAGGCATCCAAATAGGACTTCCTTGAAATTTCCTTGGGTCAGGTACTCCACCCTCCAGTCCAACTGGTAGACTTAGTAAGGCACAATGTAGTCCATATGTTGTCCCTTTTGATTTTGCTTGTATTTCTTCTATGGAGAATTCCCTCACTTAACTGTAAAGACCTACCCAAATTTCAAGCGTACTTTTTAAAAAGAATTTGTTGCTTACTCAGCCATAAATCTGTTATCTCTTTAAAATGCTTTTTGTATGTTTTATTAACCACTTAGCTATTCTTAGTCTCTCTGTATATGGATTTATCTTTCTCTTGTAGTAAAGTATAAACTCTTTGTGGTTAGAAACTTTGTCATTAATATCAAAATCATTACAAAACCAACATGTGTAAGGCACAAAATAAAACACGGAGATTGAAAAGATAAATAAGGTAATCTTACACACATGTATGCTATATGTATTATATGTATCATCTCAGCAGAAATTCTTAGGTGTAATAGGAATACATAAAATATTTTGTTTATTTTGAATGTATAGTAGCATCAGTGAGGCCATGATATTCTCTTTTAGTCTAAGATTGATTTCTTTAAATATTTCTTCCAAGAACATTTCAATATTTCTATTGATTTCTTAACTCTCTCTCTTGCTGTATTTTTCTCTCTCCAAATACACCCACCCATTTGATCATTATCATTAGCCATTTTGTCTAACGACATATATAGTACTATTCTAAAGGAAGGTTGCTTATTGGCTCATTTATCTGTGCTAATTAATGAGGTAAAATTATTATTTAACAATAGATACTGAATTTGAGGTGTAAAATACGGAAAAAGTTCCTCAGTTTACCATTTCCACACTACAGGTTTACCATTTCTAGACTAGGATGGAATTGGGGTTCATTGACATTTTGTGATGTGTGCGCGTGTGGAAATGAAAGGGAATGAAAGCCGTGAGACAACAGGAACTTTCCTGGTGCTGGAGACACGTGTGTGAACTACTGTGACTAGTCATGGTGCCCCCAGAGGCGTTTACAGGGGAACTTACCAAAGTGGTGCCTTAGTCCAGCTCAGATCCGGTCAGAGCAGTTTATCCCCGCAGTTCAGACAACGTGGCCAGGGAACCCACGGAAGCTTTCCACTGCTTTCATTCTTAGGAAAGTGTTTTCATACCGGTGGGGCAGGTATGTGTGCTTTTCATTTAAATGACACTAAGTCGTCCTTTGTTTCACTTCTAATACTACCTGTCCTAATTACTGAATTGCTTTAAACCCCTGGCAGAGAGAAAGTGGTGTTTACTTCTCTTTGTTACCCATGAAATGAGAATACACCCATGTTAAAAATATTCATGGGCTTTTATTGCTGTTAATTATGCAAAAAGAGAAAACATTAAAAAGTAGCAAACATTGGCTTACACGGAAAGACAAGTAATCAGGACTCTGTATTTTTCAACTTTTTAAATCTATGAACCCATTTTACATAAAAATATAAACCATATGCTTCTTTTTGAAGTTTTATTAACTTATACTATTTAAATATGCACAAACAAAACTTATTTTACTTGTAACTCTGAAACTCTGTTAAATCACATTTCCAAATAAAATACTAAAATTTACCACCAAATCGGTAAAATTCATATTGACATTAAAATTGCATACATTTTAGGAATTTTAAAAAATTAATTAAAAAGTATAAAGAATAATTTCTTTTTAACTTTCTAATTTTTTTTTCAGTATGCTTAACCAGTTTTGGGTAATAATTTTATCATTGCCATTATTTTGTCATTAAAAAAATCTAATAATTTTAACTCTCGGGGAATTATTCTAAGAGCCAATCAATTCATTCATATTCATAAAATCAATGAAAAGAATTTGATGGGTGAAGTCTTTTATATTTAGTGTTATAATTACTTATATAAAAATTAAATCTACACATCTGTAGGTAAAAAGGTTAGGACACTGTCTGCTACAGTACCGTTTCTGTTGAGTTCTTCAGAGTTCAAAGACCCTGCGGCATTTGATGACTTAATTTCCCCACTGCTCTTCCTTATGTAAATGACTGTAAAATCTTTATTTATACAGCTTGCCATGAGGTAATTTGTCCTTTACTTGAAGCCAATGCAAATGCAAACTCCAGAACATCAATAGGCCCCCAGAATGGTCATAAATTGATCATACCCACATTCAGTGATGTTTTTATCTGCTTGGGATTGTACAAAATAAATGCTGAAAATTAAATAATAATCTTACAACTAACAAGTAAATGTTCTAGGAATAATAAGCATATAATTTTTTGGTCTTACACCTATACCATGGCACTTCCTCATATCCTTAGTTCTATTAAGGTAAAAAAATACATAAAATGCTAAGTCATTTAGGATTTTTCCAGATTCAAATGTTATTTGTAGCTCAAGGTAGAGCCAAATTAAAATGAGAACTTCACTCTTTTGCACAGGAATATACTTAGGTCATTTGCCAACTGTTGCACAATCCAAAGTAAACTAAACATATCTTAAATAGTTGAAGGAAAGATTGATTTAGGGAAGAACATGAAGCATAAGGATTGTCCAAGAGCTGGTTTCATTTAACAATTAATTAAAAACAGATCATAAAGATTGCTAGATTATTTATCATAAGACATTCCCTGAGACAATTTTGTCACTGTATAGTTTTGTCTATGATTTCAATTCCTTGTGTTACCACAAAAGTAAGCAGGTAAGGATCTACAGTCTGCAATTCTATGTGTTACATTTGCATGGTTTTCCCCTCTTTTCAATAAACTTTATAGCCTCTAAATATATATTCTTAAAGTTTCTAATTAAATATAAATATCATATATAGACATATAAATGCATGTTTTAGCCATAGAAGGACTAAACATCTAATTCCAGTGAATTCTCAAATAAATGGTAGAATGATATTTACTCTAGCAATTTTCAATAAATGATTTATTAATAAGGTTGTATAAATGGTACAGCAATGCAACACAGTTTTCTAATAAAAATTAATGCAGAAAAGAATGTCCTATTTTTATTTTATTTAAAATCAATTTAATTCCACTGGAATTTAGATTTCTTATGAGCTAAATAGACTGTCCCATCACAGTACACTTACAGATTAAATTACAGATTATTAGAGTAAAAATAAAAACACTAACATCTGTTTTTAAAAAATTGTATATACATTATCTTATATAACACAATGTATCCAAACATCTCTTGTTATATCAAAATTTAATTAACAAACCAGAGTCCTGATTTTCATCTCTACTTGTATTCTCAAGGTAATTAATTTCTACTCAAACCATATCATAATATATGAGTCTACGATTTGATGATTATTGTCAAAAAGAAAAGTTTGGCATTGTAATATATTCTACATTTTCCAGAGAAAATAAGATGTAATGCATTATCAAACCTGATAGAAAAACCTTAAGTTTTGAGGGTTAGAGGTGAAGGTATGTGTTAAATAAGGCATAGAGAAGGAATCCCAGAATTCAGAGCAAGGTAAGAGAATAGAACGTTAGTAAAGAAAAAGTAAACATTATTATTGTTGCCACTATAGGTGATCTCTGCAAATAAAGCCTTTTAAAATTGGCATTGGGAAAGGATGACCACAATTTGTATTTTTCTTCCAAATACATTTAATTCTGTCTTTTGGCAGTTTTTCATTTCAAAAAATGAACTTTTGATTTAACAATTTGAAAAACAGTATTTTCAGTTTCACTCTACACTTATAAAGCAAATGGCAGTAAAAGTAAAATAATTTGAGTAGGATTGATTGATATCCAATGAACATGCAAGCCAGATATCTATGCAGTTCTGTAACATAATCAACTTTTAGATGCTAAGAACAATTTTAATCTTGGAGAACAGAAAATCTGTGTAGTCAAGTAGCCTATTATTTTACCTGTTTTTTTATTCCTAATAAATGATATATGAAAAAGAAAAAGCATGGTTTGTGTTTAAAAACTTTCTTACTGACAAATGACCTTAAAGTATAGATTAAGTTCTTCAGCAAATGACTTCTTAAAAGCAAGCTCTTATTTTAAAATTATGTTGAAAGTTTATCATTGGCAAAGGATGTGAGGGAAGTGATAAATGTGAGTAATAAGAAATCAATCTGTTGCACCAAGGTTTTCAATCTTCAGATGAGTTTAATTGTTGATGCTTTCTTAAATGACCACAACTTTACACTTTGCTGCTTTCTATACAATCTTTTAAGGTTTAGGTTGTTATTTTAAAATTTGCTTGTCACCCTTTATCAGTTATACATCTTTCTTGAGTTCATCGACTTCCTGAAACTACCTCTCAGAATTAAATATGGTCAGTAAATGTTATGGCATACGCAAATTCACAGTCATATGTAAAGTCAGAGGTAAAGGATATTTTCACAGATTATATAAAACTGTTAAAAATATTAGCGAGTAATCAATTCAATCTATTGCCATGAAAATAAGATCTATTTTCTCCCCATTGCTCCGAAGCAATATTACTTCAAGTAAAAAAACTTAATTTAAAGGCATTTGACAAATTTTCACACTGTTTGACAGTCAACAAAATTTTCCTCCCCTTAAATTGATAGTACCTCTGCTTTTAGGTAATAACATAGAGAGATAAGCTAATAATGATAGTTACAAAAAGGAAGGGGAATTTAGCAATTTCCAGATAAATTTGATCAAACAGTGAAATCAGACTTTATCTTTTTTTAAAACATTTTATTTATTTTATTTTTAGAAGGAAGGGAGGGAGAAAGGGAAGGAAACATCAATGTGTGGTTGCCTCTCATGTGGCCCTCACTGGGGACCTGGTGCGCAACCCAGGCATGTGCCCTGACTGGGAATTGAACTGGCAACCCGTTGGTTTGCAGCGCAAGCTCAACCCACTGAGCTACACCAGCTGGGCTGAAATCAGACTTTCTAATTCATGCCAATATCTACTTTATCATAGATTGAATCATCTTATTTGCCTATATGTCCTGGTAAATTTAAACAGATAATCACAGTCTCTGCTCCTACTGTTTTTCATATAGCTAAACAAAAAATAACCCAAATAAAATGAATCAATACAATGAACTTTGAAACAAGTTTTGTTGTTGGGTAGTTAACAAGCCTTCAGGGCATAAACGTATTACTGACAAACTTCTGTGTGTTACAATAACTTTCATCTGCCAAGAGCAACGAGCTCTATTCCTGAGGAGTCAATCATATTATAAACAATTAAACAGGCAAATATAAGCTAATAAAATTGTAAAGATTATAATTGATCATGTTGTCTTTTACCCAGAACATTCAATTTATTGCAAGCCAAAATATTGAAATAAACTCATTGTCTCACTCTTTTTTTTTTTTTTGCGATGTTGAATTGTGTATATATAACAGCCAAATCACCTTATTTTTATATGGATCATTGCTTTCAAGAGATTAAATGATTTTTTTCAAAAATATAATTTTGGCAATGCTTGCAACACCCACTAAATTTGAGAGTTACTAATTATATTCTAGCTGAAGGATAGATAATGTCAGTTGTAGAGCTAAAATAGACAATCTTAAGCATAGCTGTCCCATATTTAGTTTAGTTAACTCTTTGTGGTACTCTGCATTACTGGCCTTAAGAGGAGGCCAGGGATATATTTTAAGAAAAACAAAATAATATAAACACAACACAACTATCTTTAATGATTAGTGAACTTGGCCACTCCACATACCTTCATGAGCCCAGGATGTAGATGAGAACGAGATGTCGCTGCCTCCAGCACGAGGTGTCGCAGCATGGGTATCTCAGTGGAAAGAGGTGATGAAAGGCAATGAGTCACTTCACTTCTTTTGTTTAAAAGAAAAGTAGGAGCTTTTATTTTAGAGTACCCACCCATCTTTTTTTTTTAGAATGGTAAATCTCTTAACTCCTGTCATTGGAATTAATTTTCAATTTCCAAAAAAGTATCTCTTTAAGGAACAGTTGCATGAATATTATTAGTAACACACTTATTTATCATCAGAAATAGAACAAGTAAGGAAAATGGAAAGTATATCACTTCTTAAATTTGAGGTTAAAGTTGACTGATCATTTTAACTTTAAAATGTTTTATACTTTGAAATATGAGATCAATATTCAAATTTGTTTGGTATTTCTAATAAAGTGTTGACTTAAGGTAGTTTTTTAGTTATCAGCTGTGTAATTATGGTTATGTGTCTTGAGTCTCAGTTTTATGAATTATAAAACAAGGGTTCAAAATACATCATTCTTCACAAAGTAGTGGAGATAAAATACAACTATTCCAGAAAATGTTAACAGTATGGGACAGCTAGTCAACGCTGCTAGTAACTGTGGATCACTAATAGTTGAACACATATATGCTTGACTATTTCACAGTTTAAAAATTGAGGCATGACAAATATTGTTTATCATACAGAATTTTTCAGTGAATGCTATCTTAGTGAAAGGTGTTGGAAATACTCTGCAAATGTAGTCTATGTTAACTACACTTCAAAATTATAGAAGGAGTTACCATTAAGGCAAGATTTATTTTCTAGGTTAGAAAAGTAAAAAAGTAAATATCACCACTCTGCTGGGGTGACCAACATGGGGAAGAGAGAAAGAGAGAGAGAGAGAGAGAGACAGACAGACAGAGAGACAGAGACAGAGAGAGACAGAGAGAAACAGAGAGAGGGACAGAGAGAAAGACAGAGAGAGAAGGCAAGTCAGCCAAGCAGGTGTGTGGGATCCTGCCAACATGCTTTGCTCTAGGCCGGTGGGGACACTTGGAAGCTCAAGTCCCAACACTTTATCTTAGGAAGGGTTTATAAATGTGCACAGCCAACAAATTTCCCAAGCACTTCAATTTTCTGTACAATCCACTTACAAAAGCCTGGAGAGAAAAGTGCTAGAAATAGTGTTTTATTAACACTAAAAATAGTAGTAGCTAATAAAATATTAACAAGTACAAATCTATACTAAATGCAAACAGCAATCTTCAGTACCACAGGCAGCTTTCCATGAAAAGGGAAGTCAAGCGGAAAAGGAAAATTCATGAAAATCAACAATAGGTACTCCTGAGATCTGTCTGCTCTACCAACATTTTGTAATTGACAGAAATGTTCTTTTTCCAAACAATTCACGACCATGGAGTTTAACAATACATATGCAGTGCAACACTAAATGGAAAGTCAAATATCTTATGAAGCCATTTGCCTTACTTTTAAAGACAAATATTGGGATTCAAGTATTTTTAAAGATGATGTATAAAGTAAAAGTGTCTCTCTTTTTTGTGTATGATGAGCTAGGCCTTTTATCTGTACGCTCTCCAACCCTTCTTACTCCATAAATCAGTAATTTTAACTATATTTCACAGCTGAGTAACCTGAGGCTCAAAAAGATTAAACAGTTTGCCTCAGAATGTTAACAAATAAAACACACAGGATTAAAATATAACATTCGAGACAATGAAATATTTG
Source organism: Anoura caudifer (assembly GCA_004027475.1). Classification (NCBI taxonomy): domain Eukaryota; kingdom Metazoa; phylum Chordata; class Mammalia; order Chiroptera; family Phyllostomidae; genus Anoura; species Anoura caudifer. The sequence goes on along the minus strand of PVKU01001696.1, from coordinate 244,019 downwards.
TTAATTCCAATATGTACTGCTGTTTCTACTCAAGAAATGCATTATCTTATTATCTTTTGTCCATCATTGGTCAACATAAAAACAGATCACAAATCTTTATAAATATGTGATTGTGATAGAGTACTTTTGTCTACATCATGGTAAAGAAAAAACGATGACATCAATTTCTTTATATTTTTATAGAATGCTACTTTACTGCCTTATAAAGTATTATATATTTTTTCATATAATAATATACTCAATATAGATTGCATGGTGTCCCCAAAGGAGAAAACAATAATGGCCTCAAGTTCAACAACCAGTCATAGTATGTGTTTTCTATATCAAAACATGTTCCATTATGTTTTGTAATCTAATCTTTAAAAATTAACAATATATCATGTGCATTTTATGTTGGCATGTATTCTAAATGAAATAGATTTCACATTTTAGTAGTAGAATCTCTGTACAAATAAATATTAGGAAGAAATTCATAGTTACAACAGCAGGTATAAATCAGCCCAGGCTGCAGTGAGGGACAGGAGGCAAATGCCTAACCTACCTTTTGCTCACTCCTTACCTCGCTGGTTATCCGAGGACCCTTTGTAGAACTGGACTTCTATGGAGAATTCTTTGACCTCTTTATCTACTTTGTTTTGTTTAATGATAGGTCATGATTCATTCTGATTGTATATTCCCTAAACTATTTTAACAAGCCAAAACTGTTTGGAGACTCAGAATAATAAGAGTAAAATGGACATTATTATTATTAAAAAGGGAAATAATAAATAATCTTCATTAATCACTTAAAAAGATAATCAATTAATGATTAAGGCTTTCATCTTTATACAATAAGCATTATCACTAGCTCCATCTCTGAAGATGAAGAGGCTGTGGCATAGGAAGTTGTATTAACTTGTTTAACACCACACACTTAGTGCTTGGTGGACCCAAGGTTAGGGATGAGCATTGTAAAAAGCAACAAATTCTTTTGGTAGCTGTGGGAACTATTCATTATTTCTTTTGATGAATGTCACAAGAAATATCCCATTGGGATATTTATATAATAGCATGATACATTATCATTAAAATGAAATATTTGCCTGTATGATAAGTGAAAATGACTCATTAAAAATAATTACAGTGATCCCTCACCTATCGTGGGAGTTATGTTTCAGAGACTCCCGCAATAGGTGAAAATCCGCAAAGTAGTGGTGGTATATTCATTTTATTATTTATATATATATTTAAGGCTTTATAAACCCTTCCCACATTCTTATAAACACTTCATATCCTCTTAAACACTTTCTACACTCTTAACCCTATGTAATTTTAACAACGTATAAAATTCTATATGGGCACTCACCAGTGAAGTATACAGTTGTCTCTCACTATATTGTGGTTCACTTATTGAGACTTCGCTGTATCACGGGTTTTGATTTGGAATGGGGTCCAAAACTCAAGGTATCCAGGAAATATTAGAAAGATATCTAAGATGTCCTCACCCCTTCCCCCACAGGTGTGAGCTGGGGGAAGGGACACAAGGAGCAGGGCAATTGAGAGCTGTTTGCATAGCAACAGCTTTGCAGCTAACCTCTGACATGGTCATTTAACATATCTATAACCTTTAACTGGTTTCATAGATATGCTAAACACCTTTGGCCCAGATTTAAGGGGGGGGTGTAGAGAAGTGACTTCCACCCAAGACGTGGTAACTGGGAGGCAACTCTTCCTCATTGCAACACCTGCGTGAGAGCTTAGAGATGATTGGCTCCATGCCATGGGGCCACACCTGCACAGACTCATGATGACAGCCCAGTAAAGCTGGAAGGATATGAGAGTGCTGGCAAGTGTAGCCGATTGTGGGAGGAGTTGGAAATGGGGCTGCAGAGGAAGAATGGTGTGGGGATTTAAACCTGGACATGGCAGCCATTGAAGAGGGAGCCACGTGATTTTGGCAGAGTGGGGACTCTTGCAGCCATGTGAGGGAGAATCACCATGCAGCTTTAGCAGAGAACCACCACTCAGCTTTGGCAGAGTGTCGACCCCCCCGCTCCTCACAGCTTTGCTGAGGAGAACCACGCAGCTTTGGCAGAGTGGAGACCTCCCCACAGCCTTAGTGAAGAGAGGATCAGGAGCCTGAATCACGGACTTCTACTTTTTTCCCTGAGATACAGTACCCTAGGTAAGGGCAGAGGGAGAAGGAAGGACTGTGTGTGTGTGTCTCTGGGTATCCTAAAGGACTTTGATATTTTAATGAATTAGGTCACTACTTTAAGTCTGTATACTTTAAATAAACATTTCCTTTCCTTTTTGCAAATCTCTGGCATTGAGAGATATCTTTCCTCTGGTGGCGGACAATGAGAACCTAGTGGGGGTCCTTTGGGTAATAGTATATCATCTTCCCCCTCCACCCCTGTCCCCGTTCTGTAACAATCTCTCTGAAGCTTTGTACTATATGTTAATTAGGGATCTTTTTGTTTTATCGTACCAATGTAAGGAAACATTTACTAAGTCTATTCATCTACTTCACTGTTGGAAAATTATATCTCTTTTTTAAAAATTGACATTCAGTTCTCATAATTAAGTGCAACCTCTCTTTATGTTTTCAGAAATGCTCTTTTGCTTATAAACCTTACAATAAAAAATAACATCCCTTCCAGCTGTATTTTGAATGGGTGATAGTGAATAGTACAAGGAAAGGGAAGAAATAGACCCATAGATTTGGAAATATATAGGAAATTATATTTGTGGTGTTGTTAAAATACTAATTGGTGGAAAATCCAATTATTAATCAGTAGAACTACCTTAAATTCTGAATGTTAGGCATTACTGGCTTCTACTGACATTATAATTGTCATATGAATCAGCCACCCACAAAAAAACAAAAATAAAAAAAGAACTTGCAGTATTTTTAAAAAGTCTCTGTGGTTTGCATGTAAAAAAGTGCCCAAAATAATGCTAGACAAATATTATACATAGTGCATTAGACATTATTCCTTCTCTATTACTGAAAATTGCTTCGTAATTTAATTCATTATTTTATAATATTAACTGCGCTTTGAAGTGGATATTTTACTGTTAAGAGTGTTAATTTTTAATAACTATATAGTGAAAATTTGTTGAACCTACGATGATAACTAAAAGGTTTTTTCTACTTTAACACACGTGTATGATGTTAAGATTCTATAACATTGCCATTATAGAAACCCTGAGACAAATGTTATTGGTGCTGTAGATAGGTGGTAGGGCAGTATTCTTAAATATACATCTGGTTTAGGGAAGTATATTTTAGTAGCTTGCTATAATCAACTTGATACTAATTTATTGAATATCATTACACTTCCAATCATAAAAAAATGGGCTCTGTTTTATTATTGTGTTTTGTTTTGGGTTTTGGCAATGCTTTTCAAGCCTAAAAAATAGATTAGAGAGATTTCTCTTTCTGACAGTGATGAGGTAACTAGTACAATATTTATCCTTTCACAATAGGCAAGTAGAAAACAAACAAAACAAAACAGTAGATAAGCAAACATTTTTATACATAGGATTATAGGGAATGAAGAATTAATTATTGAGGAGAAAGAAAAAAGCCTGGTATTGCGCCTAGAAGAACTCAGGCAGACATGAAAGGTAACCTCAAACAAACCACAATGGTTTCACTAGTTGAGCAAAGTTCAGACTTTTAAAATGCTGTAAGAGCTAGAAACTGTGGTCCAATGTCTTAAAGGGGAGGGACACGTACAGAGAGAAGGTCTAGAAATGTGTATATAACTTTCCTTGAATCGTTTCCTATATACCTAAGCTCCTTATGGCTTTAAGGCCAGGCAAGAAAGGAATGCTAGATTTTAGGCCGGCTGGTCAGGTCCTAGAGACCATAAACTGGGGTAGGATATCTGAATTACCGCTAGCCAAACTGAAGAGAGCTTGTTGAACACCCAGAGTTGTCAATAAAGGCCCCAGAAAGAACAATCTCACAGGGTTAAATCTGGCCATAGTAACGGTCACTTTAGACTCCGCAGGATGAAAGTAAAAACAAGCCTCAGGGGGACTAAACTGATTCTTAGGTAACATAACTGCTTACTTAAGTAATGTTTATTAAGTTAGAGGGCAGACTCCAGATATTAAACAATGTAGAAATCAGTAGGCTCAATACCCAACCAAAAAATAACTAAACCTGCAAAGGGGCAGGAATATGTGACCCATAAACAAGAGACAATAAATCTTAGGATTGTGGGACAATAGGATCACAAGACATGGGCTTTAAAATGGTGCAAGACTGAAAAAGATGTACAAAATCAGAGAAATTTCAACACATGATTTCAAAACTTGTTATAAAATTACAGAATGCAGAACAGTGTCACTGACATTAGGACAGACAGATACATATATCAGTGAACCAGAATTAAAAGTTTAGAAATCTCCCTAAATAAAATAGTTAATTGATTTTAGAAGCAGGTGCATAAGTAATTGGGGAAGAAATACTCTTTGGAGCAAATGGAGATAGGGAAATGTATTTCTACATGGTAAAAGAATGATCCTTAATCCTTACAGAATAACATACACTCATATACTTTTAAGAGTAAAACATGGAAAAAACTTCATAACTTCCTTGAGGTATCTTTCTTAAACAGGACATCAAGAGTACAAACCATAAAGAACAAGCTGATAAATTGAATTTCATTAATATTAAAAGTTTCTGTTCTTTGAAAGACACCATTAATTAAATAAAATGTCAAGTTATAAATTTAATATATGTACTGTATATATAAACCATTTCAAACTTAATACTGACAACAAAGTATTTTAAAATTAGGCAAAAATAGTACAGAGTTTACAAAATACGATAAATGAAAGGCCCATATGCTGGTGTTACGGGGATTTAAAGTAAAAAGACTCATGTGAAGTGAAATAAATCAGTTGGAGAAAGACAAGTACCATGTGATTTCACTCATATTTAGATTCTGAACAAACTGAACTAAAAAGCAAAATACAGACGCATAGATAGAGAGCAAGCTGACAACTTTGGGGGACTGTTGAGGGGGTAGAGAGATTAAAGAAAAAGAACTCATGGACATAGCAACAATGTGGTGATTGCCGGGGGTAGCAGGTGGGCGGAGGTGAAAGAGGTTATGGGGTGATAAATGGTAATGGAAAAAATTCAGTGAAAATTGAACTATTATTTAAAATTGAATTAAAAAAGAATTTCACTGCTATACTAAATTCTAATTTACATTAAGTATAAAATAAAAAATAAAAACAAAATGAGGTATACAACATTCCTAATAGACTAAATAAAATTAAAATGATTTCGTAAGGATGTGGAGCAACTGAAACTCTCGAAAGTTGCTAGCAAAAGTGTAAAATAATATGATTGTTTGGAAAACATTGTGGCTTTTTCTTATCAGATTAATCACACATAAACTCTTACCTTTCAATGATTCCCATTGAAAGCATTTGCCAAGAATTTTACCTGAATAAACAGGACTACATACAGACACGTACACAAATGTTCATAGCAGATTTATTTGTAATGGCCCCAAACTAAAAACTACTCACATATTTACCAATATATGAATAGAAAACTAATCGTGACATATATAACAAAATATCCCTCAGCATCAAAAAATGAACACATTCCTGACAGACACAACAACATAGAAGGATATCACAAACTATATATTAAGTAAAAGATACAAGGCATGAAATTGTCCGTACTATATACTTTAATTTATACAAAGTGAAAGAAAGGGGAACACTAACATCCAGTGACAAAAATTGTATCAGTAATTTTTTGGACCAGGTGTGGAGTAGAAGAATTAAGTGAAAAGAGAGATGAGGGAACGTTCTGGGTGACGCTGACATTATACATGGTGATGGTGGTGATCATGTTGGTTTCGGTTACCGGTGGTCATTGAATGGTTCCCTTAAGATGAGTGCACTTTATTATTGGTAAATTATACTTCAGTGAATTGTTTAAAATAAGTAAATTAGAATAACTTTTCATTTTTCTTATGTTAAGAAAAATGTACATAACAAAGAAACGATTTGTTGCTTGAAATCTTGGAAGAATCACTGGGAAAAACAGGAGCTTAGGAAAGCCTTTTGGGGTAGTTACTTTTTTATTCAATTTTTTTCTGAGAGACACATTCCCTCCTTTATAAATACATTGTATATGCATATTTTATAATCATTTGTTTCTCTATCACTTCCAAATTTATTTTGAAAATAAAAATCTGTTATATTCTTTAAAAATCTTTCTTTGATTTTTTTCTCCTTTTTAATCCCCCTTCATTTTTTTTTCACAATAGGCCACAACTATAGCAGATATTCTTTAAATAACCACAATTATTGTGCTCTCCAAAGGCTTTTTTATACTTTCCAATTGGTTCCTTCAAACCTCCCAGCACAAAAAACTCCACAAAGTTTTTCCTTCATTATTACAACCCCATCAGAGACTACTTGTCCATGAGGACAGCGGTAGGCCTGCAATCTGTGTATGGCTCTTTTATACCTCCATGTTACCAATTTATTATATAAGCAAATAGTCTTTATAGCAGATTAGCATGAATTCCTCTTCAATGTGAAAGGTGAGTTCTTGTCATTATTTATTTGATATTATGATCAATACATATCAATTATAGCATATATCTAAAGAATATTTTTTAAGATTTTATTTTTTTATTTTCAGAGAAACAGAGGGGGAAAGAAAGGGAGAAAAACACCAAAATGTGATTGCATCTCATGTAACTCCAGCTTGGGACTCAGGCATGTGCTCTGACTGGGAATCAGACCAGCAACCCTTTGATTCGCAGGCCAGGGCTCAATTCGCTGAGCCAAACCAGCCAGGAATATCTAAAGAATACTGTACAGGCTTCATATCAGAATTAATCTGCTAAGATTCATAGGGTTTGCAGAGGTCAACTCATCCCACACTAATAGTCTCGGTTTATGTTATCTATTATGTAACTCAGAATCACTTGATGTAAGAGTTAGTGCCAGTTTGTGGAACTTCACGTGTGCAATTTACTGTGTTTTTAAACTTAGAGTGATTATTCTAATATTACAGTAGCAACCTGTTCAGTGAACATATAAAATAATATTTTAATAAATTATTTGATATTTAAGAGAATGAATAATATTTTTAAGTTATATTAATTTGGGGTAATTTCAACCACATTGTCAACAAGGCAGTTTTGGGTAACAATTGAGATATTGCCAATGAAATCAATAATTAAACACCTTTGTGGTAGATTCAGTGAACATGTATAATCAACAAAAAAAAAATGTATTGTAGCAACTCTGGGTACTGCTCCCATTCCCAACTCTAGGCTTGCTATTTTTATTTGCCTGTTAATTGGTTTAGACTCTGGCTGGGTTCTTTTTAGTGAAGTCTACTTCATTCCCTCAGTATTAAGCCTTGTATATTTCACCTAAGTGTCACCAGGAGTTGCTTTAAGATAACAATAGTTTTTGCAGGGTTTACTTTGGAGAGCTCTTTCTGTGAACAATATTGAAATCTATGAATTGCAGTTGAGACCCATGAATTGAGATACCCCACTCTTGAGGCCTAGCAATTGTCAGTTGACTGTTTTATCATGTCCAACACTGTTCTGAGTCATATATTGCTCTACAGACGTATCCAATGAAATTCAGTTTTATTTGAAGGAATCGTTACAGAGGTCAGTATTTGAGATTTTTTTTCTGACACCTGAAAGCTCTTCATAGCTAATTCTTTCCCATATTCTCCCTTGTGAATGAGGTAACCAAGATATAAGTCTATATTTTCATTGATTCTATGAGTCTCCTTCCAATATCCATTCTTCACTGTTTTTGAGAGCAGCTTTAGGTTTTGATTTCTCTATAAGTATTGCAAGTGTAGTTAGTTACTTTTGGAACAGACCGAGAGTTTATGAGCTTATGTTCTACAATGTTTTTCTTTCCTTTCCCTCCCTCTGCAAAGCATATGAGCCATCTGTCTAGAACTGGGGATAGAAACAATGGAGCATTTTCCCCTGAAGTGCATGCCTGCTCTAGGACCTGAGTGGTAGGTAGAGAAGGGTAGTAACATCAGGTATTCTTAGCTTGTCTTTCCAATGTGCAATGACTGCTTTATAGGCTTGCAAAGAAAGGTTGATTGGCCTCCCGGATTCTCAGGAGCACTAAACTCAAGATAGAACTTCCTTCCACCAGTGGGGCTAAGCAAAAAAAGAAAAGGGATCTCACCTCTTGCCTAGAACTTAGACTCATCTATTTACAGGGCAGGATATAAGATACACTAACATCCTGATCATCCAGGGAAGTCATTCCTCCAGCTGGGGGTGGGAATAGAGGGAATCCTATGTTCTTCATTGCATTAATGTCTAGTTGAGTTCACCTATGGCTGAGCTCAGAAAAGAGAGCATTGGCTGAAATATTATAGATTCTCACATTTACCACTGAATTTTAATAGAGTTTTTGAATAGCTATTTCTTACTGGTTCTATATTTGTAGCACTATTTCCACAGACTTTAAATGATTATGATTATCTATCTATCTATCTATATAATGAAACACACACACACACATATATACACATATTTTCACATTTCTGGGAAGTGGGTCCACAGAGCTCCTCATGCCATTACGCTAGTGACTTCTTTAATAGATAAATTTTGTTTTCTTTATTTTTTGAGTAATTGTCTCATGTCTCTTTAACTAGTTCTTTTTAAAAATGAGATAAGTTGTTTCTTATCACTTATTCAGATAAATCATTAATTCAATTTTCTTTATATTAAAGTAGCATATTATATGATTTTATTAATCAAGAAAATTAAATACTTTTATAAACACCGATACATTAATATTAACTTTATAACTAGGAAATATATGGTTAAAATGCAGTAATTGTCTCATTTTAGAGGCTCATAGAAGCAAATATATTTCTAATACATATTTAATGGTCTTAATTAAGCACTCTTAGAACATTAAAATTATCTAAAATTGCTCCAATAATTAGTCTTCCAAACAGCAGAGTGAACACAAGTAGAATCGATCATTTGCTCAGATTAAACAATGCAGTCCACAAGATTTGATGACTCTCACTAACAGCAGAAGCCACACCATATGCATGTTTTATGTGGAGAACAATACTCTTTGGAAAACATTAATTCTTGAATATTCTTATTATTTTACACAATATTGTATCAAGTGTTACATGGCATATTTCAACCCAAGTACACATCCAGAATCAACAAACTACTAGAAAAATATTTCCTTTTTTATGCAGCTCATCTACCACAAAAGGACAAAGGTAAAACAATAACCTAGGCTGGCATTCTTAGTATTGTAGTCACGAGGTGATTATAGCCTTCTGAAAGATGGACCTATTTTTACCATTTCAAACAGAAAAGACATGGTCAATTGACTTGTAGCAGGGCTGGAAATGAAGTTCAGGTTCCTCTGTTCTATTTTTATCAAATTATAGAAGGACAAAGCCACTTAGGCCTCATTTCAGTGTTCTGAATTTATTTTATGGGCATTTGAGTTGTAAATTGTCTATTATCATACAACTTAACCAAGGCTGCTATTGCAAAAAATCGTTTTGTGTTTCATGTAGAAACTGATAAAGTTTCACTCAAAACCTGATATTGGCCATCTACTTCCTGAAGCAAAATAAATTTCAAAATCCCTCTTGCTTAAACTAAAACAATGCCAATTAGTCCAAGTAGCAATAATGTACGTTCATAGCAATTTTGAGTCTGAGGTAATTCAGAAGAAAACATCTAAAGTTCAGTGGATGCCGATAATATTCCTTCACTAATTACTTGGATATGCACTGATTACTCTCAGGGAAATGGTGCAGAGAAGTTTTCTGAACCTACAATATATCATCCAAAATACTATTTTATATATCACCCAACCTTACTATCTATTGGGATGTTTCTGAGTCTTTGCACTTTTTTGAATATTAAACATTTATTCATCTGAAAATCCTGACCATTATTCCTAAGAGATGTTTGAATTTCCTTTGGAAACATTTGTTATTTATAACATATTATTTATGTCCTTTAAAAATGGAAATAATTATCTTGAGAAAACTCTTCTTTCTAGTTCTTAAAAGGACTAAAGTTTTACCCCCTATCATGCGCAAATTAACCATCTCTTGAAAACCAGCTAACGATTTTTTTTAAATGTGCAATTTAAAATTTCAAACCATATTACCATTTTCCTCCCAGAAGCTTCACTGTCAGTGACTTAGTAAAACCACCATTAATCACAAGATAAGCTACAGTCATGTGGTGATTGTAATTTGGTCCCACGGAACCAAAGACAAATGATATGGAATACTATTAGCAATGATAGCTTTAATGTAGACATTCATCATGGACTCAGGTTCACTTGATGTGACTTGGGGATAAAAAAGGGAAATTGCTTAGCTGTTGAAAATTCTATTGCTATTAAATTATAATTTTGAAAAAAATTGTACAAAATACGAGTGGTAGTATTTGTTTCTCATTTTTCATTCTTAAAAGACAAAATTGCAGGGGGCTTTGAATAACCCAGATGCAGTGCAATTAGAGTAGTGAATACTGATTAGTTGTTATCTAATTGCTAATAATAGAATGTGAGGTTTTGGGATGCTGTGGTTTTGAAGGAGTGTTGAGGCAGCTCCAGCTTGTCAGAACAGGTCAGCTGCTAACAGAGGCTAAGGAGACAAACACACATGTATACACATGCACACATGTAAATACACACACAGTATTCCATCAGTCACAGACTTCTTAAATGGACTGCTCATAATCATTTAAAGCAACAAAATACAATTTTTAGGAAGACATCTTTGTTCACTAATTTACCTAATCAGTACTATTCAATGGTCACATTTAAGAAGTTATTTACATTTGCAAGGACTGTACAATTATTTTAAAATGCTTTCTCTGTAGGGAATCTATAATGTGGACTGAAAGCAGTGCCAAGAGTTTGACTGCAATTCACAACTGGGCAAAAATATTGACTATGGGCTACAGCATTTTCCTAAAGGATATATGATCTGAGCTTCAATTCCTCATGTGAAAAACAAACCAAGGCTGCTATTTTAAGAATAAATTTAGTCCATACCATTCTGTACTATAATATTTTATTTAATTTATTTTGACTGTTTCTGCCACCCAAACCTATCTGTGTACCTTGTTCAACTACATGTCTCTTCCTCTATATTTAGTTATTTTCTTCTCTGTGTTCCCCACACTATCCAATCACACTATGATCCCAGGGATTAAAATTAATTCTGTACCCCAGGCGGGGGTAGATCAGCTGTTAAATCACTAGATCTCTGTAGCATCAGATTTGAGATCGAGCCCACAAAATCTACTGGACTCTGAGAATTAAATTCAGTGAGAGGAATAAACATGACTCTAACCATTATTTCTCTGAATATTTTAAAATATGTATACTTCTGTGGTTGAGAAAACATGTCTCAACATTTCAGTTGTGTTGATACTTTATATGAGTATGTATATAATTAATCTTTAATTTCCTATGGATCTAACAATATTGCATTTAGGTTAATTGTATCTATACTTTGCCTGCTGATTTCTTGGGTTGGAAGGAATATTCTTTAGTTATTGAGAACCTTGAAGAACAGATGCTGCATTTGCTTGAACATATGCCTTGCAGTGGGCCCTATAACCAAGTCCTAAGCATCATGAAAAGGTGGTTTCAAACAACTAGATTGCAGAAAACATGAGCCTTTTAAAATTGTTGAAAAATCCTGTGGCAAAAGAAATTTAAAATTGAAGTTGCATAATTTGGTATCCCCCTAAAGAATCTGGCTGTTGTATTAATATAAAATATTAGCTTCTACAAGCCAGAAGTTTCTAGTGGTAAGTATAACTACTTGGAGTTTATCTGCAGACTGATTGCGGACCTGTTATATTTTGTGAACTTGAAGAAAATATTTAATTTATATAACAGAGAATAATGACCGCTGCATTATTTTCTAGGGCTTCCCTAAAGTAACACACACTGGGTGGCATAAAAAGCAGAATTTTTTCCCCTCACAGTTCTGGAAACTAGAAGTCCAAGATCAAGGTGTCAGCAGGGTTTGTATCTTCTGAGGGCTCTCTCCTTGGCCACCTTCCCACCATTTCCTCATATGAATCTCCTCTACATAAGTGTATTCTGGAGTCTTCCTCTGTGCAAGAGAGCACCATTGTGAATCCAAACTGATGCAAATTAAAACCACAATGAGATACCACTTCACACCAGTCAGAATGGCCATCATAAACAAAGCAACAAATAACAAGTGTTGGAGAGGCTGTGGAGAAAAGGGGACCCTAGTGCACTGTTGGTGGGATTGCAGACTGGTACAACCACTATGGAAAACAGTATGGAATTTTCTCAGAAAACTAAAAATGGATCTGCCTTTTGACCCAGCATTTCCACTGCTAGGATTATATCCTAAGAACCCTGAAACACCAGTCCAAAAGAACCTATGCACCCCAAAGTTCATAGCAGTACAATTTACAATAGCCAAGTGTTGGAAGCAACCCAGGTGCCCATCAGTAAATGAGTGGATCAAGAAACTATGGTACATTTACACAATGGAATTCTATGCAGCAGAAAGAAAGAAGGAGCTCCTGCCCTTCACAACAGCATGGATGGAACTGGAGAGCATTATGCTAAGCGAAATGAGCCAGGAGGTGAGAGACAAATACCATATGATTGCACCTTTAACAGGATCCTAATTAACAGAACAAACAAACAAGCATAATGTAACCAAAGACACTGAAATTGAGAACAAGAGAGGAGAGGGATAGGAATATCCAGGGAAAAGGAGAAGGGATTAGAGCAACAAGTATAGAAGACACATGGACAAAACCTGGGGGGGGGGTGGAAATGGGAGGGAGCTGGGGAGGGCTGGGGTGGTGGGCTGGGATGGGAGTAGAAGACAGAAAACTGTGTAAGAACAACAATTAAAATAAAATTTAAAAATAAAAAATAAATAAAAATAAAATTAAAAAACAAACAAACAAAAAACTTCCTTTTCTTAAAGAATGCTAGTCAAAGTGGACTAGGGCTTACTCTAATGACCTCATTTTAACCTATCACCTTTTAAAGCTTCTCTCTTCAAATATTGTTTCATTCTGAGACACTAAGTTTTAGGACTTCAAAATGCAAATTTGAAGGGTGGGTACAATTCAGCCCACAACACGCACCTTGGTATAGCATTGAGGGTTTAGCACTGAAGTAGGTAGAATCTCTGTCATCCTCAAACTTATACCACTCTACCCAATATCTCTAAATTTCTAATTTCCTCGTTTGTACAACCAACTTAAAAGTTGCTGCTGGCATTATGTTAGGTAACAGTGGAAAGTAATGAAGATGGCTCCTAGCCCATAACAAGTCTCAACCAATCAGCGTGAGATTTGTGATATTACGAGCTGTCGATAAGCATAATTAAGTTAGATTTAGAAATCTTCACACACCCTCTTGTGTAATTCTAAATAAGTTAGCTTCCTTCAGGCAATGACAAGGTTGCTGTCCAAGTGCTTTATTCATAGGACATGTGCATTATTTCACAAAGTCTTACTAAATTATTTGCCTTTACTGTTAATACAATTATAGGAGTCACGGAGTTAGTGTACATGATATAAAAATATTTCTTCTGATTAGATACTTAAATTCTTCTTTCATACTTCTTGAAGAAAGTTCAAATTTCTAATTGTCTATGTCCAGTTTTTGTTTTTGTTTTTAAATATATCTGGGTGCAAGGTAGAATGGTACTGACCCCTTCTGGTTAACTCTATTACAAATTCCTGAGCAATGCATTTTCAATGTCGTATCTCAGTTCAAACATTTTTTTTTTCACATTGACATCCTGAGTGACAAACAGCATTTCTTTTTACAACATTTCCCCAGACTCCTTGGGCATATACATTTATTCAACAAAAACTTATTTTGTTCCTACTATGTACCAGAAATGTTCTCAGTGTTGTGGATACAGAAGGAAACAACAGAGACAAAAATCTCTAATTTTATGTAACATATTTAAGTGTTGACTGGTAGAAGTTTTTCTGTATAAGAGATACTGTTTATACCCACTGCTCCATGTACAAACAATATTAATTATCATTGTAATTTAGAAGACGTTATGGTGGTCTCAACTGCAAAGTACAGTATAACTACATGTTTACACTTTTTTTATTGTTGTTCAGTTACAGTTATTCTGCCTTTTTCCCATTGTTGTCCCTTCCCCTCCCACTCCCACAGTTAATCCCTTCACATTGTCCATGCCCATGAGTCCTCTATTTGTGTTCCTTGGCTTGCACATTCCCCTTCTTTCCCACGTTAGCCCCCTCCCTTCTCCCCTCTGGTCACCGTAAGTTTGTTCTTTATTTTCAAGTCTCTGGTTCTATTTTTCTCAATTGTTTGTTTTGTTGATTGAGTTCCACTTAAGGGTGAAATCATACGGTATTTGACTTTCACTGCCTGGCTTATTTCACTTAGCATAATACTCTCCATATTTATGCTTTTTGTATAAACTTTTATCCTTGAATCATAATATATAAAACATTATTATGAATAGAGTTTTGCCAGAATTATCTTGTTTTAGACATTTGAATGTGACAAATTGTCTTAAGCGCACTCTTTGGTAATTATCAAGTTGCTTCATGCTAAATCTTAGCAAGTGCATCTTTTAAATATAACTGTTTCCTACTGCCATTGCCTTAGTTCAGTTAACTGTCATTTCTTATGTATGTTACTGCAAATTTTCAGTCTTATAATAGATTCTACGCAGAAAAAATGTCTTTCTGTTTCCGAATTATCAACTGACTTTCACTTCTCACTACCTTCCACATTATACTCTAGTGTTCAACAGGATAAGTAAGAGGAGCTTTCAGTTCCTCAAACCTGAAATTCTGCAAGTACAATATTCAACTTCATTCTAAACAGAAAATTCCATGGGAATTTTCTGTTTTAAAATAAAATATTGGTGAATTTATTTTTCATTCCTGTTGTCAGTGGTGGTGGGAAACAGTTTCTAGCCACCTGACTTTCTCACTCGTCTCACTAGGCTGGGAGCTGATAAAGGTGGGGATCATGTCTCACTGCTTCTTTGAATATTCCGACTCTAGTGTAGTTCCTTTCTCCTTCCCCTTATTTTGTTTGAATTACTTTTGAGTCACATTTGCATATTATGTATTTCATTGTTTTTAAATGTACAATTCAATTCATTTTAGTAAATGCATTAACTTCTTTATTGTGAAACCATCAATAATAAACCCATTTACAATACTCTGTCACTCCAAATGCATTGTTTATGCACATGTACTGTCTACCCTTCTTTCCCTCTGTGTGTGGCCACTAATCTACTTGCTATTATTACAGCTTCTTTTTTTTATGGATAAATTGAATCAGTAAATATGTGTTCTCTTGCATTTGGACTCTCTCACTGAACATATTTGTATTCTTTCACCAAAATGTTTAGAGGTTCATTCATGGCTTAATGAAAATATTCTTAGTTTATTCCTTTTATATATCTTATTGTATATTAGGACCATTATGTATATAATGAATATGTATAGTCACTTCTGTTAGTCTCTGTTTAGCTGGGAATGCCTTAATTTCTCCTTTATGTCTGAGGAATAGTTTTATAAGATATAGAATTCTTGGATGATAGCTTTTATCTTTCAAATCTTAAATATATTTTCCCACTACCTCCTGACCTGCACAGCTTTACATGAGTTAGCTGATGCTCTTGTAGAGCAGTCTTGTACAGATAAGTCATTTTTCTCTTGATGCCTTCCAGATTTTCTCTTCATCTTTAAATTCATTAGGTTGACTAAGAAGTATCTAAGTGGGGGTTTCTTTAAGGGTTTTCTACTTAAAATTTGTTGGGCTTATTTATTTTTCCTTATGGGAACATTTCATTCATTATTTCTTTAAATATTTTTTTCTGCTCATCTATGATAACTTTCTTCTTGTTCTTTCTTTATTCATATGTTGCCATGCTTAATGTTATCCTTCACATTTATAAAGCCCTTTTCATTTTTCTTAATTCTTTGTTCTTTCTGTTCCTCAATTTGAGTTACCTCCATAATCTATGCTCAAGTTCAATACTTATGTCCTCTGCCAGCTCAAATCTGTTGTTGAGTCCCTCTAGGACATTTTTTTTTAATTACAGCACTATTCAGCTCCATAATTTTTTATTACCCTTTCTTTTTAATCAAATAATAGTTTTTATTTATAACACTAATTTTTGTTGTTATTATTTCTACCTGCCTTTTGAAATTCTCCTTTTGTTGAGACCGAATTGCCATACTCTCCTTTAATTCTGTTTTATTTAGTTGAACACATTGTGAATAGAAAACTGGGGCATATTTTGTCTATATGAAATACACTTTAAATATTAAGGCCTAAATATTTTAAAATTAAAGGGAAGGAGAAAAATAACAACAGTCAAGTGAAAAGTGGAGTAAATATATTAATTTCACAAAAAATACACACTTAAAAACAGGGAACATTTTCAGAGATAAAGAGGGGCATTACATAATACAGAGAAGTATTCCTCAAGAAAACATGATAACATTTAATGTGCGTGTACCTAACAATAGAACATCAAAATGAAAATAAACAAGGTAAAAACTGACAGAACTTCTATGGGGAATAAACAAACCTACTATAATAACTGAAGACTTAAACACCCCTCTGTCAGTAATAGATAGGTGAAGCTGACAGAAAATCAATAAGATTATAGATGAACTGGACATGTCCATAACCGGAAATACTAATGGAGGCATAGGTAAACACCTTTCACCTCCTCACACAGCCACAGAAAGAATTACAGCTAGACCTCAAAACAAATAATGCCCAGAACCATCAAAAAATTGAGCTGTATGGAAGTCCCACAAGCAAGGATTTAAAGAGGCCACATTCATCCAGATGGGTGGAGGGATGTAGTCACAGACATGGGTGGTGGGATACAGAAACATGATGTGGTGCAGATAGGGGGTGGTGGGACGGGTGGTCCCACATTCATGTGTGGTGGATAAAAAATGGGAGGGATACTTTGGGAGCAAGCAATCCCAGCCTCAGGCTAGACTGCACAGCCTACAGTTCCAGCACCAGGAAGATAAATGCCTATAACTTCTGGCTATAAAAACCAGTAGAGGTTGGGGCTGTGGAAGAAACTGATGGATTTTCAGAAGATTCTGCTTAAAGTGCTTGCATGGACTTAAAGTATACACAGACCCATCCCCCTCTGGGATTCAACACCAGGGCAACACCTGTGTGTAGCTCACACAGGGTGAGTGCAGGGCAAACCTCCAGAAGCCAGATAGCAACATTGTCCCATCTCTGAGCCCTCCTATCACATAGATAGAGCCACAAATCACTGAAGCCAGTTGCCCCATCCTGGTGATTACCTAAGACTCTGCCCCATACATCTTATAGGTGGCTTTTCTATAATAGGCCACTCTACTAGGCCAGAGAGTCCAAGTAGCTCTATCAAATATGCAGAAATAAACACAGGGAGGCTGCCAAATTGAGCTGGCAAAGAAATATGGTCCAAGTTAAAGAACAGAACAAAACCTCAGAAAAAGAACTAAATGAAATAGAGATGCCAACCTATCAGGTGAGAGTTCAAAACACTGGTAATTCACATGCTCAAAGAATTTATTGAATATGTCAACAAAATAAAAAAGACCCAAGAAGAAACGAAGTTTACACTAAGTGAAATAAAGAAAAATCTACAGGGAACCAACAGTGAAGGGAATGAAGCTGAATTCAAATCAATGATTTGGAACATAAAGAAGAAATAAGCATTCAACCAGAACATCAAGAAGAAAAAAAGAATTAAAAAAGAGGGTAGTGTAAAGGGCCTCCGGGACATCCCCAAACATGGCAACATCTGAATCATAGGCATGCCAGAAAGAGAAGGGGAAGAACAAGAAATCAAAAACTTATTTGAAAACATAATGAAATAAAACTTTCTTAATTTGGTAAAGGAAATAGACATACAAGTCCAGGAAGCACAGAAAGTCCCAAACAGTTTGGACCCACAGAGGACCACACAAAGACACATCATAATTAAAGTGACAGAGGTTAAATATAAAGAAAGAATGTTAAAAACAGCAAGGGAAAAACAGAGAGTTACCTATAAAGATGATCCCATAGGACTATTAGCTGATATCTCAAAAGAAACTTTGCAGGCAAGAAGAGACTGGCATGAAGTATTCAGTCATAAAAAGCAAGGACCTACAACCAAGATTACTCTATCCAGCAAAGCGATCATTTAGAATGGAAGGGCTGATAAAGTGTTTCCCAGACAAGGCAAAGCTAAAGGAGTTCATCATCACCAAGCCAGTTTTACATGAAATGTTAAAGGGACTTATTCAAGAAAAAGAAGATCAAAACTATGAACATTAAAATGGTGATAAATTCACAATTATCAACAACTGAATCTAAAAAAAGAATAGGAACAAAATCATAGATATAGAGATCATTTGTAGGGTTATCAACTGGGAGAGGGACAGGGGAGCATGGAGGAAAAGGTACAGGAATTAAGAAGCATAATTTGTAGGTACAAAATAGACAGGGGGATGTTAAAAATAGTATAGGTAACAGAGAAGGTGAAGAACTCATATGCACAACCCATGGACATGAACTGAGGGGGATTGCTGGAGGGAATGGGGGTACTGAGCAGTGGGGGGTAAAGGGGGAAACTGGGACAACCATAATAGCATAATTAATAAAATACACTAAAAAGATTATAGATGAACTAAACTGCACAAATCAATCAACTTTATTTAACTAGCATTTAATAAATACTCCATCCAAAAACAAGAGAAAGCATATTCTTCTCAAGCTCACTTAAAACATTCATCAATATAGACCATATTCTGAGCCAAAAAGCACACCTTAACAATTTTTAAAAAAAATGAAATGTTACAAAGTATATTCTCAGACTGCAATGGAATTAGAGATCAATAATACAGAGATAGTTGGAAAATTTTTAGATAGTTGGAAAGTTTTTAGATAGTTAGAAATCAAAAAATCATTTCTAAGTAGTACATACATCAAAAAGAGGTCTCAAGAGCAGTAAAAATAATTTGATCTAAACAAAAATGAAAACACATTTTATGAAAGATTGCTGAATGCAGCAAAAACTATGATTAGAGGGAAATTTGTAATGCTGAATGCATAGAGTAGAAGAAATATCTAATATCCATAACCCAAACTTCCACCTCTAGCATATAGAAAAAGAACAGATTAGGCCTACAAAAGCTCTGAAAATGATATGATAAAAATTAAAGCTGAAATCAACAAATTGGAAACAAGAAAACAATAGTGAAAACCAAAAGCTGCACATTTGGACTGATCAATAAAATTGGATAACAAGTGGATAGGTTAACCAAGATAAAATGAGAGCATACACAAATTATCAATGTTAGAGTGAAAGAGAAATGATAAGACTGATCTCATACTCTTGGGATTCATTTCATGATTTATTACATGACCATGTAAGATTTAGTCCTGGTGTGCAAGGATGGCTTGACATTAAAAAATGTGTGTGATAAAACATATCTACATGCTGAAAAGTAGGAATAACATATGATCAGCTCGATTGACTTTATGGTGCTCTTGACAAAATCCAACACCTATTGAAGATAAAAATTCTCAGCAAACTAGTAATAAAGTGGGAATTCCTTGGTTTAATAAAGGATATCCACAAAAACCCTCCAGGTGTTGTTATATATAAGGGTGATAGAGAAGTCACGTCTCTTACTAGGTAGGAGCAAGCCAAGGATGTTCTCTCTTGCCATTCCAATTCAACAGCATAGTAGAAATCTTAGCTAGTGCAATAGAAAAAAGAAATACTATGTAAACAAATTATTGAAAAGGAAGAAATAAAACAGTTTTTATACACAGGTGATATGATGATCTCTGTAGACAACACCTAACAATCTACATAAAATTTCCTTGAACTAATGAGAAATTAATGAAATTTTGAGGTAACAGGGTTGCTATATCAGCAATAAATTTTAAAAAATTAATTAGAAAGTACCCTTTATAATAGCATACATCACAATAAAGCATAAAGTATAAATTTAAAAAATATCATCCAGGGTCTATGTGCATTAACCTACAAAACTGATAAAAGAAATCAAAGATCTAAATAAGTGGAGATATAGTCTAATCATATTCAATATAATTAAGATGTCAATTCTTTTAAGCTTGATATACAAATTCATCAAGATCCTTATAAAATCTCAGCAAACACTTTGTTGATACAAATTAATTTTAAAAGTTATATAAAATGCAAAGAACCTCACACGGACAACACAACCCTGAAGAAGAAGGAAGAGGAGGGCTCATACTGCCCTATTTCAAGATTTATTATAAAACTATGGTGATCACAACAGCATTGCATTGAGGAAAGGATGCAAAGATCAATGAAACAGAGTCAAGAGCCCATGTATAAAAACCCACAGAAATATAATCTGGTTTTTGATGAAGGCACTAAAGCAATTGAAGGAGGAAGGAAATTCTTTTCACCAAAGGATGCAGGGACAATTGCATTTATGTCAAAAAATGTGAACTTAGGCCTATACCTTACATGTTACACAAATCCATGTCAACATAGATTTAAGCAGAAATAAAATGCTGAAATATAGAAGTTGTACAAGGAAAATATGGAAAAATCTACATGACTTGGCTTAGCAATGAATTTTTAGACACAGCAGCAATATCAGGGTGCATGAAACAAATAAGTTATACTTTATTAAAACTAAAAATCATGTTGTAAGAGGGAAAAGCACTTATAAGAAGGAAAACACTGACCAGGAAAAATACCTATAAATCCTCATGTGACAAAGATACAAAAAAAATCATAACAGCACTAAGAAAATGAATAGCCTGTGTGAGTTTCTAGTTTTGTTTGTAACATATTACTGCAAACTCAGAGGTTTAAAACACAAAAGTTCATTATGTTAAAGTTTGGATGTCAGAATTCCAAACATAATCAGCAGACATGCATTCCTTTGCAGGGGTGTCCAAACTTTTGGCATCTCTGGGCCACACTGGAAGAAAGAGAGTTGTCTTGGGTCACATATCAAACACATTGTGACATGCAATCACAAAAAATGTTTTAAGTAAACTTATGATTTTATGTCGGGCTGCATTCATAGTCATTCTGGGCCGCATGCAACTTGTGTCCCGTAGGTTGGGCACCCCTGCTAGAGGTTTTAAGGGAGAACCTGTTTCTTTGCCTTTCCATCTTGTTGAGCAGTGATTTTCAACCTGTTACATCTCACAGCACACAAAAACTAATTACTAAAATTCTGTGGCACACCAAAAAATGCATTATATTTTTGACAATCTAATGAAAAAAATAGGTATAATTTTGTTTCACACCTGGTGGCTATTGTTGTGGTGGCTGTTGTCATGTTTTATTTGACAATTTAAGCAAAAAGAGGTCAGCGCCCCCAACTAAACAGTCAAGCATTACATGTTTTAAAAATCCTTGAGCGTGCTGTGGCCCACCGGTTGAAAATCACTGTTCTCATGGTTGATCCAGGTCTTATGTCACTCCAGTCTTTGCTCACATCATCACGTCTCCTTCTCTGACTGTGATTCTTTGCCTCCCTTTTAGGTCCCTGTTAAGATTCCTTGTGATTACACTGCACCTACTTAGATTAATCTTCTTATCTCAAGATTCGTAATCGAAACATATCTACAGATTTCTTTTTGCATTTAACCTAGCATAGTTCCAGAAACTTGGATGTCAACATATCGATGCTGGGGAAGGGGAAGGCTTTAGTCTATCACACAGCCCACTTAAAAATGGGCAAAAGATCTGAATAGACACCATAACAATAAAAGATATACCGATAGCATATAAACAGAAAAAAAGACCCTCAACAATATTTGTCATTAGGAAACTGCAAATAAAAGCAACAATAAGATGCCACTACATACCTGTTAAAGTGACTGAAATTTAAAAGAAACCGTGACAATAATAACTACTGGTGAGGATGTGTAGCAACAGGAACTGTCATTCATTGCTGGTAGGATGCAAAATGGCACAGCGATTTTGAAGACAGTTTGGCAGTTTCTTAGAGAGCTAAACATAGTCTTACCATAGCAATTACACTCCTAAATATTTACCCAAATGATCTGAAAATGTATTTGCACACAAACACCTATGTGTGGGTGTTCATAGAAGCAATTTTCATAATTGTGAAACCTAGAAGCACTCAAGTCTTTCCTCAATAACCAAATTAAAACAAACTGAGGCCTGGCATGCAATGGAATACTATCCAGCAATAAAGGAAAGGAGTTATCAAGACATGCAAAGACACAGGCGAGGCTTAAATGCATATTTCTAAATGAAAGCCAGCAGTCTAAAAATCTTGTATAGTGTAAGATTCCATTCATATGACAAGGCAAAAGTATAGAAAGGATAAACAATTTAATGGTTTATTTTACATTTTTGGCCAGGCTCTTGTCTGTTCCAACTGAACTCAGAGTCTTGGGTGATATTACCAGGAAAATGCTAATATTTTCAGTAATTCTTGGAAAGTATTTTTCTTCCAGAGCTGAGTCCCAAGTTAAATCAAATAACTGCAAGCCCTGGGAATGGAGATATTCCAGAAATCTTTTTGTTTTGTCAAACCATAGATTGGAATATGGGATGAGATTTTCAACAGCTCTCCAAGAGATGTCATCTCTGTCAGCAGTGAGCGTCTGGATTTCATGTCTACCATGCCACTGAGCTGGGGAGTGAGGGAGGACCGGTGGAGCCCCAGGTTAAAAAGCAACAGTCCGTTCCTACTGAGGTTCAGTAGTATTTCTTGAGTAGTTGCTTTCCGTTTATTCTGCAAATACTGTTCATCTCCAGAGCTCTGAAATGATTGGTTTTTATTGTTTTACCAGTATTTTCATCCTTTTTCTGGGAAGGCAGATTCACTGAGTTCCTTATCCTCACCATTCCAGAAGACGGTCTCTCAGAAGATCGTGATACTCAATAAGTGAATATTCCAGCTGTAGAAAAATGAATGCAGCTAGGATGTAGTGGTACAGTCAACTGAAGTCAAAGGCTGGGAGGGGTGGCAGCTAAGCACCGGTATTAAAAGCTCAGATCTTTGTCCCATCAATAAAGGGAAAAAAAATCTCTCAATATTTTGAATAGAGGAATAACCGGGAAAAATTGTGATAAAGTACTCTTGCTAACTGTGGATGAATTGTTCGAGAATGCTTTGATGAAGAGTGGGGTTGTTTTGTTTTAAGCTGGTAATAAAGTGAAAAGTCACGAGTTAGTGGAGACAATAGAAATATAAATAATCACAAGGAACATTTTTAAGGAGAGCTAGAGATTTTGAGATTAGTGAATGTGAGAGTGATCAAAGGCTAAAGTCAAAGATACTTTTTAAATTGTTAAGTGTGCATTTGGAGAAATTGATCCTTAATGGAAATCAGAGATTATTTGAAAAAAATTAATTGAATACTTTGAGTTTAAATATGGATAGAATATGCAAGGTAAAATTTCCAGACAAAATTTGGAGACATGAAACTAAAATTCAGTTTAAAAATTAATGTCTGCTTATATAGATTTACAGATAAATATAAGAACTGAAGCCCCAATAATATAAATTTTCTTAAGAAGATATATGGTATTTATAGAGGAGGCCCTTCTAACATATGGAAAACAGTATTTGAAGGTGGAAATGCAGTTTGTAAAGACACAAATAGTGGACAATTTGCTGAAATCCATCAAAGGTGTAATGGAGTGGTTATCACAGTAAAACATGTTTTCTTATTTGGAGTCAGAGAAAGTAATTGTATTAACAAAGTGGGAGAAAGGCATAGAAGAGCTAATAAAGAAAATGACATTGCTTTATCTCTGTAGTCAACAATCACCTGAATGCTATGGAGATCAAAAGCATTAAGTAGAACCAAGACCATAATGTGATGTCAATGAAATACTTGGTGTTAAAAAATTTTATACATGGTTTTCATTTGCGTTCTTGCATTATTTTTTTTCTTGTACATGCAGATGTGACATGTAGTATAGAAGAATTTAAATTACTTCAAATTGCTTCAGTTCTGAAGAATCAGAGCTAAATGCTTAATGGGACATGGTTAAAATATCTGATAGACCTTTATAGAATAAAGTAGTCACTTGATAATTATTTCTTTTATATTTTATGAGAGTAGTAACACTGTATTACATCTGACTTATAATTATGGAGCACAAATTATTACTTTTACTAAAGAAGTAGTGTTTTCAATGCTGTCATTAGATATACAGCTAGAAATAAAATATATCCTTGGTTTGATTTCATTTTAAATCAGGATAAATACTAAATAATATTTTCATCCCATTTAATTTTTTGTTAGTTGAATCTGTTCATAATTTTCCATTAGAATATTTCTGTTTTCTACAGTATATTACCTTATTATAGGTAAGGTATTTCCTTACATGCAGTGTAACATGTTGATGTTACTGAACTAACAACCTATTCTGTTCTCACTAATGTAATTCAACATAATCTCTCTGTTCCATTACATCATCAATATGGTATCTTAAATGTTTAGGAAACAATATTAATAATATTGGCATTGACTTTAAAAATACATGTCAAATATTCCCTTCTGTTACTACATTATCTGAGGGTCTACCTGATAATAAGCTCCATTAGGCATGTGTTTATTTTTTTTAAAAAATAAGCAGAATGTGAAAAATGCTGGTCTCATTTCATTGGTTAAAATTCTTGTTGACTATCTTCTCAACTTCCCTTTAAAATAAATTTTTACAAATGTTAGACTATTAAAATTACAATAATGGCATCCTTGAACTTTTTATCACTAAAAAGTGATAAAAAGAACTAAACAGAACTAAACAAAGGTTTTTACACGTATACTCTTTTCATTTCTGAAATTTTTGAGATACAATTTTTGGAATTTATGTTTTAACAATTTGCTAAATGCACCATCCAAAAATAGCCTGCTTCTGTGGAGAAAATCTCTGCCAAGAACTTTTTATTTTTATGATGAATATAGAGTCTCCATTAAAAAATCAAAATTTTCATTTTAATCATTGAATAAGATGATACTTAAAATAATTTAGTTGGTTAAAATTAGATGCCCAGGAAGGAAAGACACAAATGAGAATATTTTCTGATTTGATAGCAGTTTCATTTGATTGCTAAATATAACTGGGCTAATTACCTAACATATAAAAAGCAAAATTAGTCTTGATATTCATGATGATCTAAGTAATGCTACTTTTTTCTCCTATTCAAAGTGCTAAATACACTTTTAAGATAACACTAACGTATATTAAATTAAGCCAGACCTATTTTTAGACAATGAAAAAAATAACACTATGATTTAAATTTATTCCCATTAAAATATTACCCATTCTTTAATTTTATTCCTCATCCAGCTTTTCTTCAAAGATGTCCTTTATAAACTTTCAGGCTAATTTCATTAGAGAAAAGTATAAGTTCCCCAAATATTTGTGTTAGATTTAATTATAGCTTTACATTATCTGTCTGGTTCTTTTACTCAAGCTTTTTGAATTTTCCACTCATTGAAGGGAAATTTCCCATAAAAACTAATGAATAAATCCCAGCTAAAAAATGTTGATTTATCCAAAAGCACTCATGTGTATCCAATGTAGCCAAGTCTTTAATAAAGAACCTAGAACCTAGTGACAGGTTTGTTTAATGGGAGAAAAGATGTATTTTCAGTTTTAAACCAGTTGGCTACTATGATAGTTAGATCAGTATTTTTCAAGGTATGATTCATGGGGGAGTCTCATTCAGGGTCACTTGGAGATGCTTGTTAAAAATCAAAACTATCCAATTGAATTATTTTTAAGCATTTTTCTAAGAGCAATACACATGTTTATCTGTATATTAACTACCAAAACCAGTTTTAAATAACCAAGAGTGGATCAAAGCACTGTGGTACATTTACACAATAGAATACCACACAGCAAAAAGAAAGAAGGAGCTCCTACTGTTAGTGACAGCTTGGATGGAGCTGGAGAGCATTATGCTAAGTGAAGTAAGCCAGGCAGTGAAGGGCAAATACCATATAATCTCACCTATTAGTGGAATCTAATCAATAAAACTAACAAATAAGCAAAATAAAATCAGAGACATGGAAATAAGGTATAAACTTGCAGTGTCAGAGGTGTGGGGTAGGAGCAATAAGTCAAGGAACAAGTACAAAGGACCCATGGACAAGGACAATAGGGGAGAGGATTGAATGTGGGAGGTAAGGGTAGGTAAGGCAGGGAAGAGCAATGGGGGAAAACTAATTGAACAATAAAAATCCTTAAAAAATAAATACATTTGTCTATTTCACCCAAGTTTATCAGTCAAGACCAGGGACTTAACTTTCCAGGCACAGTGCAAAATAGACATATGAGACTCCTTATTCATAAATTATTATCCATTTCTAAGTTATGGCAACACAGAATCATATTATCTACCTAAACATGGGACTCTGAGACCTCATTAGTACATGTCCATGAAGCTGTCTCTGCCAAGAGAATATTGATGTGCCTTCTATTATTTAATAACCAAAATATTGTTTTAAAAAACTGAAAATAAATAAAAAGAAGAAGAAAAATAAAGACATTCAAAATAAACTTCTTATATAGTCATTACTTATGGTTATTTAACATTTGAAAATTTTAAACAAAAGTGTATCTAAAGTTATATAACACTATCTTAAAATTGTTCTCATTTTAAATACCATTTTTTAACAAAGTAACATGGCAATTTCTTTTTTTAATTGATAGATACTTTTTAAAGATTATTTTAATTTACTTTTAGAGAAAGGGGAAGGAAGGGAGAAGGGAGGGAAACCCTGATGTGTGACAGAAACATTAAGTTTCCCTCTCACATGCCCCCAACTGGTGATGGGCCTGTAACCAAGGCATGTGCACTGACCGGGAATCAAACCAGCAACCTTTCACTTTGTGGGGTGATGCTCAATTGACTGAGCCACGCTGTTCAGGGCTTGATTGCTATTTTTAAGAGAGTTCTCCACTTTCTAAATATTTTTTACTCACCTCCACACTTATTCTAACCAAATAAACCTACTCTTGAAGATAATAAAAAATACTTAGCTTGTGCTCCCATATAATAAATATTTAATTTAGCAGAAAATAGAAACAATAGATGATGTCCAGGTGGGTCTTCTGTCTGCAGTTAAGATACAGCTAAATATTTGAGGCTTGACATTCAATCTGTTAATGAAAATTGAGTAAATATTTGTAGAACATGAACACTAATGCAATACAGTGAAATAAAGTGGCATTTAGTGCATAGTTTCCTGCTTTTCAATTCCTTTGCTGCTATAAACACATTTTTAAAATTCCAATGCTTCTAAATACATACTCCTCTCGTATGCTGCACATGGAGACACTTAAATAACTATGTAGTGTGGGTAAAATGTAATAACCTATAAGATCTCTGCCAGCTGGCACTGAAACAAACCTTCAAAATCACTGTTTTTCCTTTTCTGAAGGACTCCCTGAGGATTACATTGAAAACAATTCCGTCTTACTGTCTAACATAGTTCATGCATCAACTCCGACCTACAGTGACATAGAATTCCTGCCGCGTAATATCCTGAATGATATACAGAGTACTTTCAAAAGACAATTTTAGCGTTTACATTTCACATATAAAACGTGTATGCTGAGATCTAGATCTTACTGACATTTACCAATGTAAGCTACAATGGAGAAACACTTAGGAAAATACACTTAGTGGACATAACTAAATATATGACTTCATATAACAAAATTACTACTCAGTAGTTTAAACAGTTGCATTAAAAACTGTACACTTGAAACCTGTATAATTATATTAACCACTGTCACCCCAATAAATTTAGTAAAAATTTAAAAAAACTGTCAAATTAAGTGCCATGTTTTAGAAGGAAAATGGACTATATATTGTGAAATTAAAAATATTTTTCTCAACTTGTCTCTCTTCCTTTATATTCTGCATTTGACATATTACTTATCATTGTATTCACTTCCACATTTTTGTCTGGTATCTCATAAATTAGCATTCATTTTTCATATAAGTGACATTAAAATATTTTCTTTGTGTTAGTAATAAAATTATTTTTAAAACTATATACTTCTTTGAGTATATTTACTTTCCATTTCAAATTTTTCATTAAACATATAAACAGACAAAAAATGTCATTTCCAGCATACTGAAAACATCGCCATCCTCAAAACAGTTACATTACCTTTTAAATGAAGCCAACCAAATACTAGTTACCATAGTATTTTGTACCATCCATTTTTACACAGATATTAATGAAGTTCTTTTTACTAGATAGGATATTTACATTATACATTTTTCCTAGTTTTAAATTTAAGTTCTCTCGCCAAATTTAATTCAAATGTAATACAACATACTATTAAAATACATAATTTATTACCCAAGTATACAGATGTTTAAGTAAAAACCTTAAAGATATTAATTTTCATGCCTATCAAGCCCTAAGGATTAAAATGTTTGCTACTGATTGATTATCATTAAACTGAGAATTAGTACACAATTGATCAAAATTTCATTAGTGTATTACAATGTTTGATACTAATGGATGAGATTGTGGTTTTGTTCCACCCGTGCATTCACAGATGAGATTTACTTCTTGTTTAAATAAGAAATGATTAAACATTATTTATATAGATACTTTGTAAATTTTATGGTCAGAAGCACCATGTATTCTTATATTTATATAAATTGTTATAGCAATATTACTGATATAATCCTTTGAATTTTGTAAGAGAATCATATAATGAAGAATTGGCACAAATATTTTTAATGATCTATCAGCTGTCAACATGAATAGGTCCTCTAATTTTCAAGTTAAGACATCATCTGATCGCAAAACAATCTTTGTTTGATATCAATTTACATGTCACATAGGACTTGAAACTTTCTCTGACTTCTCAGACTTAGTTATTTTATCTATTCTTCTATGTATCACACTGTTTTGTCTCTATCAGCACATGTATGCTGTCTAATAAATAATCCAGCCTCCTGTTTAATTATTAAACTTCTTAAATATAAGGAGTACCTATGGTCCTTATGTTACTAGGGAGAAACTTGGGTCAAGGTCCCTCCACTTCCGGAGCTTGTTCCTCATTTCTTGCCTTGCTCCCAAGAGATGAATTCCAACAAGAGACAACATGTATAGCGGAAATGAGATAGCAAGTTTATGTATGAAACCCATAGAAGCATGAAGCTGCAAGCAGGCACCGGCTATGTTGATGCCCCATGTACAAAGGAAATAAAGTTGCTAGTAAGTTTGCTAGTAAGTTTGTTCTATATACTTGAGCCAAGTTTACAGATGGGCACTCAGCTAATCTGAATGCCTCAGCTAATCTGAATGCCCTGACTATTGGGGTTCAGGGATTATATATTTTAGGCAGCTTCTAAGTATCCCTCCTTCACCCTCTTCTAAACCTTGGGAATAATGTACAGCTACAAAGGCTTTCTTTCTCAGCTGGTGAAGGCTCTTTGCCTCCCTGAAATTGCTAATGGAGGCTCCCTTTCTTAGCACAACATCTCAAGGACTCCCTCACATGCTGTTTCTGCTTGTGATGTTCAGAATGCCCAA
Organism: Anoura caudifer; assembly: GCA_004027475.1. Taxonomy (NCBI): domain Eukaryota; kingdom Metazoa; phylum Chordata; class Mammalia; order Chiroptera; family Phyllostomidae; genus Anoura; species Anoura caudifer. The sequence goes on along the minus strand of PVKU01001696.1, from coordinate 214,388 downwards.
CAATCTTCCTGGTCCAGGCTCACGACTACTGAATCAATGGGTGAGACATGTCTCCCTCTTCCTGCCTGCCTTAGTTTACTAACTATCCTACCTAACACTTATGTATTTACATATGTTGAATAAATAAAATAATTAATGTTATAAGCTTACTAATTATACACATTTATAATATTGCATAAGTGACATTAGTATTTTAATTTGATGAAAATGCTCTGAAAGTTGTTTCTTGCTTTCTAAAGTAAGGCTATTTACTCATCAATATCTAGTGTACATATTTTTTTAATAGTAAGTGCTTTTATTTATTTTGTTTGTTTTTTTGTTGTCATTCAGTTACAGCTGTGCCCATGTTCCCCCATTACTCTCCACTGCCCTACCCACCCCTCATCTCCCACATTCAGTCTCCCCTCATTGTCCTTGTCCTTGGGTCCTTTATACATGTTCCTTGACCCTTCCCCTTCTTTCCCCCCTGTGACCTCCTTCCCCCGTCCCCTCTGGTCACTGTCAGTTTGTTCATTTCCATGTATCTGGTTCTATTTTGCTCACTTGTTTGTCTTGTTGATTAGGATCCACTATAGGTGAGATCGTATGGTATTTGTCTTTTACTGCCTGGCTTATTTCACTTAGCACAATACTCTCCAGTTCCATATGTTGCTAAATGAAGACATAAAATTGAATTTTGGAGGTCATTTATTAGAAATGGCTTTGGGTTTTAGATGAGAAGAAACATGGCACAAATTTGTGGGTTAGCAGCATGTCAGGATTAGTACAATATGCCTGTGGTCAGACAGATATTCTGCTATTGACTGTATATCCATGGGAAAACAACCTACGTTTCAGTTTCTTTATCTGTAAAGTGGCAATGATAACAGCACACACCATATAAAGTCATTTTAAAAATTAAAGAAAATAAGAAGAAATTAAGTCATTAACTTGAGTCTGTTGAGCATATTATGAGTCTCTAGCAAATGCCTTAGTCAGTCTGGCAACCATAACAAAACATTAGAGACAGGTAGATTACATAACAGACATTTATTTCTCAGAATTCTGCAGGCTGGAAGTCTAAGAAATGTGCTTCACAGATTCTGTTCCTGGAAAAAAACCTTTGTCCTGCCTTGTGGATGTCTGCCTTTTTCTTGTGTCCTCACTTGGTAGAGAGAGTGCTGGTTTCTTTCTTCATGCAAGGTCACTAATCCGATCATGCCCCTTTCCCCCTACCATGACTCCATCCAAATCTAATTACCTCCCAAAGGCCCACCTCTAAATACCATCACACTGAGGGTTAGAGCTTCAACATATGGATTTGAGGGGAACACACATATTCAGACCATAATAGTAAATGATACTTCCCTTACCTCCCCTTTTCCCATCACCATCACCACCATAACTAGCACAGTGGTACTTATCTATTTACATAATGAGTGCAGTGTATTTGTGACTGGAGAGCACACATGCAAAAAGAAACATAATAATGAAATTCCACATGTGGTGCATATGGTGAATATCAAATAGTATTATAAGTCATCAGAACATCTGCAGTCACAAGCAGGTTCATGAATGAAAATTTGAGCAAGCAGATGAGCTGGGGCTTGACATACACCTTGAGATAGGACCTGCAGCAGAAACCTGCACAGTTCCTGGTGCAGTCCCGTTCTTTGAAATCCTGCTGTGAATTGGAGGGAATGTTGCAACAACAGTATCTTCTGTGCAGGGCTGATGGCCTCTGGGAAAAGAGCAACACATAAACTTCTTTTGTTTTTTTCTTTTGTTCTTTACCTTTATTTGTGTTTTAGGAACTATGACTAACAAGGCGGGTTCATGGGACTGAGCCCAGAACATGTCTGTGGCCACATTGGTGTGTGTGTGAGTGTGGCTAATGGAGTGTTTTACCCTTCTTTGAGATTCATCACTTCTTTACTGCAGAAATAGCTCAAAAATGTTGAATGAAGTATAATTTCTGTAACGTCTCCGTTAGAGCAATGTTTTTATTCACCACCATATCATCAGAATCTAGAGAACTGCGGGCATACATGCAGCACTGAATAATTATCTTACATTAATGAATAATTACGTAATATTTTGTGTGCTGTACTTGTAGTCAGCCAAGTCTTCTTTAGACTATCCAATATGTGGAATAAAAAAAAAAAAACTGTGTGCAGAACTTGAGAAAATATCTCTAAATAATACATCCATTCATTGACTTATTTCATCCATTTATTAATAAACACCTGAAAGGGTAATGTTACAGCTTTGTAAGTAATGACCGTATTTTTCATCAATTTATCAAAATAAACTATTTTTATATAAATAAATGGCATACAATTTAAACACATCATGTTAGATGAGTTCAATAGTTAAAGCAAGAACATTTAATTTTTAATATTCAATCTTTCTCTATTTTTCTTAACAAAGATTCACCACATTCTAAATTAAATTGGTTAGTAATAATATTATTATCACTACATATGTATTAAATATTCAGTGAGCATTCTCTAGGTTCCTTTGAGGCACAGAAAGAACCAAGATCATTGATTTTTCTGATTTAAGAAATCCCTTGGTCCTTCCAAGAATGGCATAAATTTAGGTAGAACTAGTAAATTCTCCCTTTTCTTATGGTTCTAAGTTAATTCTTTACACAATCATTGATATAGTTTGGACACAAACTGATACCTTTGCTAAACAAATTGCTTTGAGAGCATGTATAAGAAATTCATCCCTTAAAAGAATGATAAGCATAAGCTTTGTTGTTTAAAAAATTGTATAAGGAACTCTCAAACGTGGTAAAGCACACGCATTTGATCAACACACTGACTCAGAGCACAGAGCATGACTTCCGAAATTCCAGAAAGCCTGGCCTGTGTATCCAGAAGTAACCCCTCCTCTGAAATCTATCACATACCAGTTTTTCTAGCTTTTAAATTTAAATGAGTGGAATTATACTATGCATATTTTGCCTATCTTTTTTTCATTCAAAGTTTTGTCTCAAATTAATCCATGTTGTAAATAGAAAAAATTTAAAAAATCCTGTATTATTGTACAATGTTTTGTATTACTGTACAATGTAATGTACACTTTATATATATACATATAATCTTTTATTAGTAAATATTTACATTTTCTTTTTAGTTTGGTCTATTTTAAGTATAGTAGTATCTAGCAACATTTCAGTACATAGTCATATTTTCTTGTTTTGTTTTGTTTCTTTATGCACCATCAATAATTTCTCTCTATATAACCAGGCTTCTAATTCCATAATCATAAGTTAGCCCATAATTAATTATGAGATCCAGTTTATCAGTCTGTTATTTTTTCCAGGGTTAGTACTTTGTGTACGAGTTAATAATCCTTGCCTACTGCAAGGTTGTAAAAATCTTTTCTATGTTTCTTGCAGAAATTTCATTGTTTTCCATTCTTAACAGGTTATGACCCCAACTTAAATAGATTTTTGTACATGGTATGAAGTAAATGTCAGGCTTTTATTTTTTCCTGTGTGGCTGTCTAATTGACAGCCCCATCTACTGAAAGGTCCCCTCTTTCTCCCACTGAGGTGCACTGGCCCCTTTGGAATCAATTGCATGAGTGGGCATTTTTCTGGGCTGTATATTCTTTCCACTGGTCCATTAATTTCTCTGCATGCCAATAGTACAATGTGTTAATTTTTGAAAAATTTATAATAATTTTTCATAATTAGGTAATTTAATTCCTCAGTTTTACTCTTATTTAAGATTACCTTGAATAATGTAGGTCCTTCACCTCCCCATATGAATTTTAGAATGTGTTTGTGGGTTTGCACAGAAAGACACAAAACTGTTTGGGATAAATACAATGATACAATGAAACATTTAAAGCTGATGCAGATAATTGAATGATATTCTCTTGAAAAATTATTTACTGGCATTTTGGTGTGCATGTATTCTTTTTTAATGATAAATTATGGCCATTAGACAGGAGATACAACTTTCTGCTTTTCATTTTCTCTAGTAAATATTTTATTAATTCCTGCATTATTCTTTAAAATATATTCTAAGATAAGGATTTTCCTCATGTTTAAAGTACATTTAGCTAATGTACTTTATTTTATAATATAACATATAATATATACTATGTAGATAATAAATGTCAAGTATGAAATATAGAGAATAGGTAGTTGTATATTTAAACATACAGTATTTTAATGACTCTGGTAACTTTCAACACAGTTGACAAAGGGAATTAATGTTGTTGACTTTATATGTTTTTGTTTAAGTACCTTGAATTGTATGTAAAAGAGTTTAAACAATGCAAGTTAAAGTTATTATGGCTCATCTATACAATAGGATACTATAGAATAGGATACCTAATATAGGATAATAGGATCAAAGGAAACTATAGAAAAGTTTGTATAATTTGATTCTATACTCTTAAGAGAGAGGAATTGTTGCCTATAGTTATTTTTAGGAAGGCCAAAAGGAATTTCATAAATGCTTTGACCATTTTACTATTTGCTTTTTACATTTCCATGTCACTTGAGATTCATTATGTATATTACTTTCATTAACAATAATCACAATGCAACATACTTGTAAAAATTTCTTTAAAATATATAATATGTATTTCTCAGTGTAAAAAATATGACAGTACTTAAATTATATCTCACAAAGTTAACCAACATTTATTAGGGAAAATATGTACTTTGTTTTCAAAGGCTTAACTTTGTATCTGTACAATAGTAGGTACTATAAAAATAAATGCTGTTTTCAATACAGAGGGTATATCATGTATTTTGGGGGCATTCTATTGTACAATGTAGAGTCATACAATTTCTGTGACTTTGTATCTAACTTTAGATATTATAGTCCCACAACTTTTTAAAATACAGATAAAGAATTAAAATAAAAATCATTGCCTAAGAAATAACATAGAGAATATCAGAAGCCAGAAATTGTTAAACTATTAGTTACAGTATATTCTTGAAATTACTGCACAGCCTATCATTTATATCACTAACTGAACAATTTACTGACTATTTATGTACTTTGGTGTGTGTGTGTGTGTGTGTGTGTGTGTATGTGTGTGTATACACATACACTAAAATTACCTAATTGACTTTGGCTTCCAAAGGCAGCAGATGATGGTGAAATTTGTAGAATTGTGTGAATGACCTCAGACAAATCAGTGAAGATATAGGAACAAGATGAAGGGTGCAAACAGCATCTGGAGTAAATGCTGGCCATTGGGAGACTGGTCCATGTTGACGGTCTTGAAGTTACTTCTCCATTATCATGGTACAGCCAGCGAGTGATGTTGGCAGGAGGGTCAGTGAGGCAGTCTAGAGTTTCTCATCAAGATATAAGGCATAGAAAACGTTCACTACTCCACTAGCATATTTTGAATAATGACATCTTAACTCAATTTTTAGATTTGCTGTTTCCTCTTGGGAACTGCTTGTGGAAGCACTGGGCTAGCTGTTTACCAAAAGTTGATGCTTTGATACTAGTGGAGAATAAGAAAGAAAATGTATATGTTCTTCAATTATTTCTACAGTGTGTAAGGCCTTGGTGATTCTTGAAAATACTGTTGGTGCCCATTTTTTCTCTTGTGACTTTAGCACAGTTCACAGTCACAGAGTTAATGGTTTCATTTTTGGTGATCGATATTGATTTTATTACATTTTCTTAAGATTTATGTTACTGTCTCACATGGAACTAAAATATTAATATAGTTTATACAAAAGTTTTGTTTTCTTGTGTCTGGGAATCTTATTGAGGGAATTATATAGTCTCGTGGGCAGGTAATTTTCCTTATATTGAAAAGAATTAACTTTTTTTTATTCATTTGCTTTAATGTAGCTGGGTTGTTAATTTTTAGCACATTGGTGGAAAAGCCACAGCAGGAAGATTTTGGCTCCTACTGAGATATGTAAATTACAGTAATAATCTTTGCATTAAAAGTGATAAAATAAACTTAATGGGTCCACCCTACAGTTGTTACTCTGAACTAAGGAGAAAAAATGGGAAAAAAAAACTTTATGAATAAATCTGCAGATATTCAACTAAATTGTGTTGGGCTATTTCCATAAATTATAATCTTTAGTGATTCTTAAAAATCTCCTATAAAAATAATAAGCTGGCCTGTTTCTGATCTGAGGTTTAGTGTCGCTATTAACAGGAATTATAATTGATTAAGAATCATATGGGTATGAGACACATGGACAAAGCCAAAGGGGGTAGGTTTGAGGGTGGGAAGGGGGATGGGTGGGGCAGGGGGTGAAGATAGGGTCAAAATGGAGACAACGATGAACAACAGTATAAGAATCACATAGATATGGATGTGTAATGAACTGGAAATCTGTTTCTTCTTCACAAAAAAAAAAAATGAAAGATACAAATTGGCCTTCTCGACTACAGGGGCAAATGGACATCAGATGCTTCTTTCTCTTACAACTTGCCACCCTACCTGAAATTCTCATGTTTCTTTGAAATGGGTTCCAAACCAAATATGCCTCTTTAAGGTCCTTGTGAAAATATAAGCATATTGGGGGAAAAGAAACAAGAGTGCAGCGAATCATTATTGTCCCTTAAAATAATTTTAGATGATTTTATTCTCAATTGGGAGGAGAGCCTTGAAAAACATTGATATATATTATTAATGCACAGTGAGGAGAAGAAATGGCAACATCAGGAGTTGAACTCCTCCCCATGTGTGGGGTGCAGTGGGGAAGGTGGTGGAGAAATACAAAGGGAAGGGAGAATGGTTGGTGTCGTGAAACACCATTCCCCTCTTACACAATTTCATCTTGAGTTTGCCTTGCGTATGACACTTTGGCGTCAATCAGTAAAAGACAAACAATAATAATAATAGCAGCCACGGAATTATGGGAGTACTTACCATGTATTTTTTAAAACTGTATGAAAATCTTCACATTCAACTTTTTGACTTACAGGAACAAGTAGAAGTTTAAGAGAAATTAATGAGCTAGTAGCATGACACTAAAATTTCATAAAGAAACATTGTTTCTCTAACAAAGGTTTACTAGGGAATTGACTATATTCTGTAAAAGGCCAAAACCATTAAAAATTTACATATACTATTTTCACATGCACTATTAAAATTTTACATGCTCAGACAATGTTACCCTGGTAAATTTAATTTTAAAGAAATAAATACATAAATTATAACACATTATCAATAAAAAAGTTGTTGTTGCTCAGAAAGTAGCATGCCCAACTTTTCCAGCCTCAATTCAATTTCTGTCTTATTATATCCACCGTTGAGAATGGCTCTTCACAGATCACTGTGCTTAAAGAAAAAAAAAAACGGAGGGAAGGAAGCCTAGGGTGAATTTTCATTCCTTTAAGTTTATAAAAGCATACTTTGAAGCTTTGGCCTTGTGCCGTAAAGCCAAATGTCTCCTGCCTTTAATGAGAATCCCAGCATAGCTGGGGCTGATTCAATCCACGTTGCTATGCTGGTTGTTTATGGCTAGTGTCTCTTCTGAATGGGTGGCTGTGTGCTCTGATTGGTCGGCACTTATTGTACCGGTTGTTATATACAGTATTTTGAATAACACCTTAGAGAAAAACTGACAGAAAACTTGGAAGTCATTGTCACCTTTTCTAAAAATCCAATTATGTAGAAAATTGTATCATAGTTGTGTGAAAGCTGTTATTTGTATCCTTTATGAATAGCAGCTGCCCATTTTACTACTGCTCTCTGGAGAATTAATAGTGTGAGGACACCCAAATTCTTGAGAAAATAAATCAAAATATTTATCAAGCTCTCCACACTTGCTTCTAGTGGTCATGTTGTGACACTCTGAGATGTATGTGGAGTTTTTCAATTTGTAGTTTTCATGTTTTCTTACAAAAGTGATGATTACTATTCATTTTAATAGATAAGCATCTCCATCTCTAAGTCTTGTTTACATCAGTATAGCAAAATATTCTGGAGGGATTTGCCACCCACCCTCACTATTCAGAATTTGTGGAACATTTATTAATGTGCTAATTTCTATAATGGATGATATGGATTGTTTTAAAAAGAAAACCAATAAGTCATTGCTGTGTCACCACACTCAGTATATGAAGCGATGTGTGCAATGACTCTTCATTTCATTTTATATTTCTTTATTACGGGGTGGGTTATAAGAAAAGCATTTAATTTTTAAAAGAAAGACTTAGACAAATCATTAGGAAATACCTCCTGACTGTGAGAATAATAAGAAAGCTGAAGTGCATTTATGGAATAAATGTTTACTAAATATAATCTAATAAGGAGACAAACTCTCTGCTCTGAAACAAAAATAAGCCTGACATAGCCAGCGGCATGCCAGATAAACCCAACTCAGCCTTCCACACTGCAGGGTCCTCAGAGGAGCAGTCTCCTGGAATGCGGGCTGGAAGGGAAGTGTGAGAAGTGAGGTTGCACAGTACAGCAAGATCAGGATGAACAGAGCCTTCCTTATATGGGTGCTTTGAAGTTTGAGTTTATGCAGAATAGAAAGACAGCAATTGGTTTGTAGTATGGAGGTGGCTGAGCTAAATTTTGTTTTTAGATAGTAACAGGTAGCTGTATGAATTATAGATCTGAGGGTAGCAGCCTAGAAGGTGGGTGTACTAATTAAAGGGTCATGCCTATTGTCCATTTATTGGTGGGCAAAACTAATGCAAATTGGTTTCAGTTAGAAATGATTTATCAAGTCTTACATTTAATTCATTTTGAGTTTATTCTTATAAATAGAGTAAGAAGTTGGTCTAGTATCATTTTTTTGCACATATATGTTCAATGTTTCCAACACCATTTACTGAATAGACCATCATTACCTAAATGCATGTTCTTGTCTCCTTTGTCATCTGTTAACTGACCATGTAGATGGTAGTTTATTTCTTGGGTCTCAATTCTTTTCTCCTGATCTATATAGGTTTTGTGTCTGCTCCATGATGTTTTGATTACTGTGTCTTTATAGTACAGTTTGATATTAGGTATTGTAAAACTTTGTTCTTCCTCAAGATTGCTGTGGTTATTTGGGGTCTTTTAAGATTTCATGTAATTTTTTGGATTATTTTTTCTAGTTTTGTGAAAAATGCTGTTGGTATTTTGATAACAATTGCATTGAGAATATAGGCAGTAAAATCTCTGACATTTCTCTTGGTAAATATTATATATATATATATATATATATATATATATATATCCATCCTCAGGCAAAGAAAACAAAAAAATACAATAAAAAATGGGAATACATCAAACTAAAAGTTTTTGTACAGCAAAGAAAACAAAAGGCAATCTACTAAATGGAAGAAGATATTTGCCAATGATACATCTGTTAAGGGGTTAATACCCAAAATTCATGAAGAACTCATTCAACTCAACACTAAAAAACTCAATCTAATTAAAAAATAGGTAGAGGACAGGAATAGATGCTTCTCCTGAGAGGATATACAGATGGCCAGTAAACATATAAATAGATGTTCAACATCACTAATCAACAGATAAATGCAAATTAAACCACAATGAGATATTACCTCACCTGTCAGAATGGCTGTCATCAATAAATCAATAAGCAAGTGTTGGTATGAATGTAGAGAGAAGGGGACCCTTGTGCACTGTTGGTGGGATAGCGAAATGGTACAGCCACATTAAGAAGAGTACTGAGGTACTTCAAAAAATTAAAAGTAAAACTACCGTATGACCCAAGAATTCCATATTTGAAGAAATCCAAAACACTAATTTGAGAAGATATGTGCAGCATTATTTATAATGACTAAGGTATGGAAGCAACCCAAGTGTCCATCAGTAGAGAAGTGAATAAAGAAGATGGCATATATATGTTTTATATATGTCATATATGTTATATATAAATGGGATATTACTTAGCCGTAAAAAGAATGAAGTCACTGTTTGTGACAGCATGGATGAACCTAGAGGGTGCTGTGCTAAGTGAAATAAATCAGAGAGACAAAGAGAGATATTATACGATTTTACTTACATGTGGAACCTAAAGAGCAAAATAAATGAACAAAACAAAAACTGACTCATAGATAACAGAGAGCAAATTGAGGGTTGCCAAGGGGAGGGGCTGGGTGAAAAAGGCTAAGGGATTAAAAAGTACAATTAGGCCCTGGCTGGTATGGCTCATTGGATTGAGTGCTGGCCTGCTAACCAAAGGGTCACCAGTTTGATTCCCAGTCAGGCATGTGCCTAGGTTATGGGTCAGGTCCTCAGTAGGGGGTGTGTAAGAGGTAATCACACACTGATGTTTCTCTCCCTCTCTTTGCCCCTCCCTTCCCCTCTCTACAAATAAATAAATAAAGTTCCCCCTCTTTAAAGATAAATAAAGTCTTTTAAAAAAGTACAAATTGTTAGTTACAAAATAGTCACAAAGACGTATGTTGAATCATAGGAAATATAGTCAATAATATTGAAATAACTATGTATATTGCCAGGTGGTTACTAGAATTATCAGGCAGATCACTTCATAAATTATATAATTGTCTAGCCATTATAATGTACACCTGAAACTAATATAGGATAATATTGAATGTCAACTGTAATTGAAAACAATTAAATTAAATGATTTATCAATGTATTTAATTATGGAATCTGCTTTATTTGCAGGTCATGCCTCATCACTGCCATGACTGAGGGTTCACTGTGAGGATTCTGCTGTTTGTGCCAAGCAATTACTTTTCAATGTGGATTTTACTTCTCCCACTAGTCATTAGCTACTTAGCATTAAAGTTGTAGAGAAAATATTGGGTATTAAAAGGACATAATACTGTTTGGTGCTTTTAATCAACAACTTGTAATTGGGACTGGCCAACGTTTCCTATTTCTATAAATGATTTAGAAAAAGAGTTACCCTGATATTTTAGTCGTTGCTCATTACTGCTGTAACAGCTGACACTTGCTGAGCACTGCCCACATGACGAACCCTGTCCTAACCACTTTTGGATGCACTATCTCATGAAACGACCCCCTCCCAAACTCTGTGGGGTCGGTTGCTTGGATGCCCATTTGATGCGGAGTAGAATCTAGGTTTAGAAGCTTGCCGAAGATCATACCAGTGTCTCATCATGCATGGCTTCTCCTCCTCTGGAGTGTTTGTTCGAAAATGTGACTCCTTAGCTACATGAGACTTTAGAAACTAGAGTCAAATTTCTCTCTTGAAATTATTCATGCATTGCAAGATTGGGCAAGAAGTAAAAGGTAATGTAGGCTGTTTAAAAAATACCATGAAATAGTAAACTGCAAAAAGCAAATAGTTAATTCATTAATCACAGGAAAGCAGTCCCAGCTGTTTTGGATCAAGCTGGATGTATTTACCAGAAGTAGCACAATCATTAGAATAGAAAGCAGAAGTAGAGACATTGACGGAAACTGCAGGGGAATTTGGGTAGGCAGAATATAATTGCTCATTATTTTTATTTGTATCTTCCCATTTCCTTGTTTCCTTTTCCTTTTGTCTTTTAATAATACTCAAGGCTTTGCATGAAAACACATTCTTTTCATTGCTTACATAGTTAGCCTGGTCCTGCATCTTGACTCATTAGGAAGTCATAATCAGTTTCTAATATCATTACAATTCCCACAATAACTAGTCAGGGTATAATAATCATGCAAATATGACTTTAGTAGAAGCAAAGGAATGAAGAAATAAAGCACTTATTTTTATGCTAATATTCTAAGCAATAAACTAAACACAATAAATAAAAAAATATAATCCTGTTCCTATTTTGGGCTTTTAAACGAAAATCTTCTAGGACTCTTCAAGTGATCTAGAAAGGGTTTATTGAAAGTTGGTTTCATTAGTGCATCTAGCAGTATTTATTTTTATACCAATATCTGCCCTTATTCATCTTATTATAATGTGAAGAAATTAAAAAGATTTAGGTTTCTTAAAAATCAATATTTTATATTCATATTTGAAAGATTATTTGAACACTAAAGATGTTTTCTTTCCAAACCATTTAAAAATGAAACAAGATATAATTATGTAAAGTTATTTTTTCACCTAATGTATGTCTGAGGTACATGAACAAAATGTCAACAGGGTATTGATGCATTTTGTCAAAATGTATGTTTAATGATAATTCTGCTTTTTACCCAAAACAATGAAAACATAAGATTGTTTCAGCAAATATGACTTGACAAGCACATGGAGTGTTCATGTGTTTTGTTATATATATTTCATTTTAAATAAACATACCTTTTCTAAAGTCATTGAATTCAGTATCAGATAGTGCTTAGATTGGGACTTAGCATATACTTTATTAGTTTAAAATTTGTGAGTTTTTTGCACCTTCCCATCATAGACATCTGGTTAAAATGAAAATATCACTTCTCGTAGAGCTTGGGTTCTGACTCACAGTCTGTGACACAGTCTGATGTTCTGGGGGATGAAAAGGAGAAGTTCTCCTAATTCTTACTAACTCAGAAGCGCTGGGTCCAATCAGAAAACTCAGCTGCTCACACCGCATTAGGTGAACTGTGCTTTCCGAGGTGGCAGAGGATTTTTCTCATCCTTTCCTGCAAAATGATTTGGACAACTAAAATTTTCTCTAATCTATCAAAGTGATCTAAGACAACCTCATGGTAATGCAACAAAGTAAAAAAAAAAAAAAAAAAAACAACCTGTGTTAAAGATAGGAAGGGTCCTCTTATCAGTAGGGAGTGTCCTACTGAGGTCACTATCTTGCTGTATCTCATTATTTGAGAAAACTATAATAAACTGGAAGAAAGTTACTAACTAAAAGACCTGAACTACCAAGATCACTCTGAAATGGGAAGAGACTAGGTGCATGTCTTTCAAATGAGGTTCTGAGAAGGAGACTTTACAAACTGTCATGTTTTGTCTGTTCAGGTTGCTTTAACAAAATACCGAAGAACGAGTGACTTAAATAAGAGGAATTTAGTTCTCACCGCTCTAGAGGCTGGGAAGTCCAAAATCAAGGTGTTGGCAGATACAGTGCCTACCAAGGGCCCAGCTCACCATTTGTAGACCACTGTCTGCTCACCGTGTGCTCATGTGGCCTCTCGTTACTGTGTGTTTGTGCAGAGAGAGACAGAGGGCTCCTACCGTCTTGCTCTCCTCTTATGAGTGCACGACTCCCATACTGAGGCCCACCCCCATGAACTATTCTAACCTTGCCTTTCGAAGGCCCCACTTCCAAATGCCATTACAGTGAGAGTTAAAGCTTCAACATATGAATTTTGGGAGGTACCACTGTTTAGTCAATAACCTGTACCTTTCCAAATATCCACTTATACAGTAGAAGGCTTAGTATGTGAGCTTTCTAACCAAGAACAAAGTCACTGTGTTGGGGAGTTGCTTGACTTGTAGCCTATAATGCAAATAAGGTTTATTTTATAATATTCTCTAAAGTCTCTCATTATTCTTTGATGTCTTTCTGCTGCTTCTTTCTAGTATAATGATTAAATGCTAAGTATCATACTATCGAGGAGAAAGAGAGTCTCCACAGGTCGATTATTAGGATTGAATTAATCTATAAATCTATTAATCTATAAATTCAACAGATTATATTTTTACAACAGACTAATTGTATAATATATTAAAATTTAGATATACTCATGAAATAAATTTATACTTAATCTCCTTTTTCATTTACAAGTAATATATATATATTTCCTTTAGAAAACTATTTTTATTGTTTTGTTGCTGTTGTTATTGTTACTTTGGGAATATTAACAACCCATTTTCTACCTCAGCAAACCTAGTGATCTTTGGTAGGTGTCCTAGTGTAACAGGGTGCAGCCAAGAGGGGGAAGCAAATAGGGATTTGGAATGGGGTCCAGAATTCAAGGTGTCCAAGATATATTAGAAAGATATATAGGATGTGCTCACCCCTTCCCCCTACAGGTGTGAGTTGAGGGAAGGGACACATGGAGCAGGGCCTTTGAGAGCTGTTGTGCATAGCAACAGCTTTGCAGCTAACCTCTGGCATGGTCATTTAACATATCTATAACTTTTAACTGGTTTCATAGATATGTTAAATAGCTGTGACCAGGCTTTGAGCCAGGGGGATGGAAGTGACTTCCACCCAAGATGTAACTGGGAGGCAACTCCCCCTGGTTACAGTGCCTGCGTGAGAGCTTGGAAGTCCATGCCATGGGGCCACACCTGTCCAGATTCACTATGATAGCCCAGAAAAGCCCGAAGGATACGGGAGTGCTGGCAAGTGTAGCCAATTGTGGGAGAAATTAGAAATGTGGTTGCAGAAGAAGATTGGTGTGGGGATTTAAACCCAGACATGGCAGCCATTAAGGAGAGAACCCACACGACTTTGGCAGAGTGGAGACCCCCACAGCTTTGCAGAGGAGAACCACAGGGCTTGACATAGCCCTATGTCTGGCCAAAGACATAGCTGATGGTGTTGGGAGCCTGAATCTACTTCTTTTCCTGAGATACGGTACCCCAGATAAGGGCAGAGGGAGAAGGAAGGACTGTGGGTGTCCGTGGGTATCCAAAAGGACTTTGATATTTTAATGAAGACATTTGGTCACTACTTTAAGTCTGTATAGCTTTAAATGAACATTTCCTTTCCTTTTCACAAATCTCTGGCATTGAGAGACGTCTTTCCTCTGGCAGCAGCAGACAAGTGAGCCTAGTGGGGGTCCTTCTGGTAATAGTATATGGTACCCCCCCTTGGCCCTGTTCAGTAACACTAGTGTGAAATTTTATACTGAATTTGTTTTACAAAACTTCAGTTTATTTCCAGGGACTTTTGTTTACATGCAAATGGTATAAAATAATGGCCTTTTAATTTTCCTCCACTGCATATCTCATTTATGTTTCATTCTAAATGCATGAAACATGTTTCAAAATTAATTTTAAAAATAATGATGATAATTAACATCCCATTAGGGTTGCTAATTTTAATAGATATTCTACTGACATTTCCTCATTTACTATACATTTTCTTTGCTTAAAGTAACTATTTTTAAGATAAAATATCTTAATTTTCATCAATATTTTTGAATAAAAACTTGTGTTGACTATAAATAAACTTGGTGAAAGTGCTTGAGTCTGCAATGTTTTTGTTTAACTTGCTGATATAGTAAGTTTAGTAGTTCCCTTATTTGTATGTCCTTGCGTTTATTTAAAAAATACTAATAATTGTTATATCGTGCTTTTCTGTGTGCTAATTATTCTAGATTGCATATTTATTTTTCACACTATATGAATTACATAGTTTATTATCTCTTATGACTTGGAACAATATATAAATATCAGTTAATTTGTTCTGTGAGAAATTAAATAATTCATCAATGACAATTAATGAAAATTTTCAGTTTCTCCATGTTATTTTTATTGATTCATTGACTCCTCTGTATAATATGTAAAATTATGCAGTTATTTAGGAAATCATCAAATTCAATCATGTTTTCAACTTTAGCACAAAGTAATTGTGCTAAACAACTTTAGCAAAAGTAAATTGTGAATACAATTTTACACAATTTATTGTATTTATGGTCATTTCTCTGTACAACAGAGATTTCTGGGGAGGCTCTGCCAATTTTTTTAAAGCAGCTAACCTTGTGCACAGGAATGCCATCATTTTATGATAGTGTCATAAGGAAAACAAAGCAGATGAGTAATGAATACAGTGCCTTAAAGAAATCGTAGCTTAGAATTTGCACTCATGAGTCACTGTGAACTGTTTCCGGTGTATCAATTTTCTACTGCTGCTGTAACATGACAATACCAACTTAGTGGCTTAAACAGTACACATTTATTATCTTACAATCCTTTAGGTCTGGAATTTGACATGGATGTCACTAGGCTAAAATCAAGATGTGAGCCTTGCTCCTTTCCTTTCTAAAGGTTCTGGGAGAGACAGTTTGCTTGGCTTGTCCAAGTTCTAGAGGCCACCCTTGTTCTGCACACCCATTTCGCTCTCTTCAAAGCTGGCAGTGGTAACTCAGGTTCTCATGTTACCTCACCCTAATTCTTCTACTGCCCCTTTCCACACTTAAGGACCCTGGCAGTTAGACTGGGTCTATGGAGATTAATCAAGTGTTAAGCTGCTTAGATCTGCACCGTCCCTTTTGCAGGTAAGGCAGCGTAGTCACGATTTTAGGGTGGGTGCTTGCTTCATGGGCAGCTTCGGTGGGCCCTTTTCCTGGCGACTGCTCATGTTTCCTTTTACCGTGGTGGTTTTAGCTTCAGGTTAACTTGCGTATCTTTTGTAAAAGAAATTAAGGTGCACGAACCTGATTCTTATGCATGATTTTCTTTAATCTTCGTTAAATTTATATTTTATTTGGTTTCTAAGCATGTTCCAAATTGCAGTTTAATGGGATGACATTGATTAATAAGATTTATAGGTTTCAGGTATACAATTCTTTAATACATTGTTTGTATTTTGTGTTCACCACACTGAGTCACATGTATAAATTCAATGAAGTACTTTATGTATCCATGGTTGACCATAGATATATCTACATGAATAATTTCATTTAGAAACATTTGTGTTAAATTATAAATATCCCCTGTGTTAATATACAGATTGCGTTGACATAATTGTATGCCTGAGTTGACCATCAGTTTAATCAAACTAATTATTTTGTTAGCTTAGTAAACAGTTTAATGTTGGGAAAAACATTTGATAATGTCCCTTAAATTAAAGGAAAAAAAGAGCAGACATCAGATTATGAGCAAGACAGAATATAATTTCATTATCAGTTTGTATATACTTTGTAAACAAATGTGCTTATCAAAGCTTCTTTTAAAGCTTGCACTTAGTAGTCTACTAAACGTTGTTTTTAAAGAAAATTAAGCTGTTGGAAAAATGTTTCCTTTTAAAAAATTCTGCTATCTAAACTGAACAATGACATTTATACAGATGTAACATATATCCTAATATTTTAGAATTTTTAGAAAAATCATATGGAGTTGTGTCTACAAATTTGAGCTATTGAAGAATCAGTTTTTTGTGCAGATTAAAAGACTATTTTCAACCAACTTGCCCTAGAAGATTTGCCATACAATTTAGCAGCCATTTAATATGCATTTTAGGCAAGTTCTAGGAAAAGTCTTAATATTATATTCCACAGGTTTTTAAAAATGCATGTTTTATTTTATGTATTAAAGCAAAGTTTTCATTATAGCTTTAAAAAAGAGTATGTGTCCCTGGCTGGTGTGGCTCAGTGGATTGAGTGCTGGCCTGCAAACCAAAGAGCCACTGGTTTGATTCCCAGTCAGGCCACATGCCTGGGTTGTGGGCCAGGTGCCCAGTAGGAGGTGTGCAAAAGGCAACCACACGTGATGTTTTTTCTCCCCCTCCTCCCTCCCTTCCCCTCACTAAAAGTAAATAAGTAAAATCTTTAAAAATCATAAATAAATAGAGTATGTGTAGGTAGATAGAACAATGGATGATATATGGTAAGCAGATTATTAGCTATAATTGGGGTATGTTTAAATTGTGTTATTTAAATCTATATTCTATGAGTTACAGTTAAGATAATGATCAGCTACTTTATCTAATATTAGCTTTTCATAGTCTTCCATATTTGGTTTAAACAAGTACTTTCAATAATTTTCTTAAGGTTTTTCAGCTTTTTATAAAAATCTGGTGAGAAGGCATAATGGTTGAACCACTGTGAAACACAGTTTGGTGATTCTTCAAAAAGTTAGTGTTACCATGTAACCTTGAAGTTTCACTTCTAGATATATCCACAAAAGAATTAAAAATAGGAACTGAAATACAGGATCATAGCACCATTCACACAGTCAAACTTTAGAAGCACCCGAAACAATCAATGGAGCAACAGATCAATGGATAAACACATTATGACATACACAGAAAATGCAATATTATTCAGCCATAACATGAAATAAAGTAATACTACATGCTACAACATGGATAAGCCTCCAAAACAGCTAAGTGAAAAAAAGCCAAACACCCAAGGTCACATATTTTATGATTCCACTTATTTGAAATAATAGAGAAATCCATACAGACAAGGCATGGATTGGTGGTGGCCAGGGGCAGGGAGAAGAAGAGGACAGTGAGGAGGGAGGGAGTGGGGAGAAACCGATTAATGGGTATGAGGTTTCACTTTGCAGTGATGGAAATATTTTGAAAGTAGACATAAGTGGTTCATATTGTGAATATTCTGAATGGTGGAGGTATAAGCAATATAACTTCTCATTTAAGTAGAAGACATTAATGCTTTTAGCTTCACGACTCCTAGGGGGGTTCTTAAACTTCATTTGCCCAGGCTGCATCCATACACAGCATTTCCTGCCTGGACCTTGAGTTTCAATGACTTAAGGGAAGTGTTTTTGTCATTTCACTCAATTACAACCACCCAGGTCTGTCCATCCTTTTATCTTCCTTACTTATGCCTATGCCCCAAATAAGCGTAATCCACATCAGAAGCATATTGCAATTTGGAGGTGCCCTTGGCCTGTTTTCCTACTCATTGGACATGAAAATCTACTCTGTCACCCCCACATGAGGTGTGAGGGGATGCTGCAGTTTTATCTATGACCCAGACTTGACCTGAGGATGTTTTGTCATAAATATTCCTTGTTTTCAGATTCAATGCACAAATGAGGTTTCTACTGAACCCTTCCAGAATTTGGACACCAATTGCTAATGCAAGAGAAAGACAGAATCTGCTCTAGCTCATCACATTTTTCCATATCCTCTGAGCGCTAAATCTAGGAACATTTTTTAGCAACAAACAAAAAAAAAAAATCAAGATGTAGCTCTTTCTTTTATTCCAGTATTTAAATCTCCTCTGAGGCAACATGTGACATTTACTGACTATGAAAGGCATGTGAAATAAAACAAGCAAAATGATCTCAGTCACACATATAAGACTGAAAAACATGTATCCATACATTAGCAGAGCTCTGTTGGGTTTCTAGGTTTGGTCTCTTAATTTAACATTATTACCATCAATGATGGCAAAACCATTATAGAATCTACTTTCTGTACCTATTATGCTGTCAATGTGAACCAGGAAGTCAGAAGTTGGGAAGAGAGATAGATAGTGTCTTTCTTTGAAAAACTCTCAGAAAACATAAGTGACAGCACATTTTTCTGTGTACCCCAAATAACTGAAGAATATACTATATTGATATTATAACTATAATTGCAGCACAGCACAGTTTGATCAGGTAACTTGATTGATAGCCACAGACATTGGGCCAGTAGCTCAATAACTATTGATTAGCTTCTTTGTAACAGGTTATAGATACTACCAAATCTTCCTCTCCTTATCTTCATATATTTATATTGGGACATTGCAGATCCTCCTACCACATGAAACCATTTTTCACTTCTTGCTTCTGGGTTTATCATGATATTTATTTTGACAATAAAACATTAGCAAATGTGACACAAGGGAAAACTTGAACTCACACATTAAGTTTGTTTTCTTGCTATTCTCAGAAAATTTTGAGAGCTATGTGGATATAAGCCTGGGCTCATTTGCTGAAAGATTACATGGAGAGCACATGAAGAAAGACTCTGCCAAATCCAGCCATCTCAGACAAGGCCGCCGTAAACTTCCACACTCCACGAAACCCACCAGTGCACTGCAGAGTCTTAAAAAAGTCTAGCTGCGGTCAACTAAGTCTGGGTAAGAAATGATGAACCACCCAGCTGACTCCAGGCCAAATAGCAAACCCACAGTATCAAGTGTTAAATAATCGTTATTTCACACTGCAGAGTTTTGTATCGTTTTTACTCACCAAGAGCTAATAAAACTACTGGTTTTTCTCTTCTAACACAACTTACTTATCATTGCAACCCAATTCACCATGACAGAACACAAATCATATCAGTTGTCATTTGTTGAATACATATATATACCAGGAGTATTGCTAAAATTTTATGCATTTTGAAAAACCTCTCAAGATTTGTGTTATGGACTGAATGGTGTCTTTTTAAATCCATACATTGTAGTTTTAACCCTCAATGTGACTTTATTTAGAGAGAGGACATTGAAGCAAGTAATTAAGATTACAATAGGTTGTACGGGGTGGGACCCTGATCCAATAGGGCTGGTGTTTTTGGAAGAAGAGTAAGAAATATCAGGAATGTACACACACAAAGGAAAAGCCATGTGAGGGCACAACCAGAACACAACCACGTGCAAGCCGAGGAGAGAGGCCTCAGGAAAACACAAACCTGCCAACATCTTGATCTTGAACTCTCCTGACTTCAGAATTGTGAGAAAATACATTGCTGTTGTTTAGATCACCAAGTCTGTGAGTCTGTGGTATTTTGTTATGGCAGCCCTAGCACACTAAAACAGATTGTATTATTGAATTGTGTTTTGTTTTATTTGCAGATGAGGCAAGTAAGTCTGAGAGGTATTTATGTAACTGGCCCACAATAACCAGCTAGTAGCATTACAGAGAAATGAGATTCTAGAGTAGTAATTTTGATGGTGAAACCCAGATTCTCAGCAATACAAAGGAAACAAAGGGTGCTTTTATTTTACTGCCCTGACAGTACCAGCATTAGCATATGTGTGATGAGAACCAAAAAATGCGAAGCAAATATTAAAAACATGCTACTTTTTTACAACTTTTATCAAATCAAATAAGATGAAATAAAAAAATGAAACACAAAAATCAATGATAAAAGTAAGGAAGGAAAGAGAAAGTAAAAGGGAAGACATAACACACAATCCATTGAGAACCCAGACTCTGGTGACCTATTTGGATTCCCTTCTTCACCTATAGGCATTATAATTGCAGCTTTTGTATATCATGCTAGCTTTCTACCACGTCATTCTTGGTTTTCAATTCATTATGTGATCTTTCCTTTTAAATGTTTCCACTTCTTTTCTGTCAAGGAAATGAATGATTGGAGGTGGCTCCATTTCATTTCCAGGCTTCTGTGGCAAGGGCTCCATATTCCACAGTTGGACCAAACAGGGCATGCTGTTTTCTTAATTTGTAAATAGATTCTGTTTTCCTGTATTTTGTTAATTAATTCTCTGGCACGGAGGAATCAAACAGGGCTCTGAAAGTGCCTCTCTGTGCCTGGTTACCCCTGGAAAAATCTTATCAGACAGAAGGTGCATGAGCGCACTGGTAAGAAAATAAAAAAAGAGAGCTATCCTCTTCCCCAAAACAACATTTCTCAAAAGCAATCAATGATTAATTAAAAGCAATAAAAACATGTTTAATAATCATTATTACTGAATTTGGGAAAACATTTAATTTAATTAAAAACTAAATAAATAGTGAGCATGCCTACAATTTTTTTTTATCTTGGGGCCAACAAGTGATTTTTGTCCCATACAAGAAATGGGAGAGTATAAAACTTGTGACAGTATGGAACATTTAGTATCATATTTTATATAGCTATGTAAATTAAATAATATGTAGTCTATTTAAATAAAAGTAAATGTTTAAAGTTTAATACCCAAAACATTTGTTTTTAATGTTGTATCAATATACAACATTTGCGTTTAGTAGAATCTGATCTTATGCATCTTTATGTTTTTATTTTTAACTTGAACCTACCTTGCTATTTTGGTAACATTTCATTATTTTATTTTATTTTAATTAATTTATTTTTAAAGAGAGGGGAGGGGAGGGAGGAAAAGGGAGAGAGACATCAATGTGTGGTTGCCTCTAGTGCACCACCTACTGGGGACCTGGCCTGCAACCTAGGCATGTACCCTGATTGAGAATTGAACCAGTGGCCCTTTGGTTCACAGGTCATTGCTTAATCCACTGAGCCACACAAGCCAGGGCTATTTTATTTTATTTTATATTATTTTATTTTACTTTATTTTATTTTACTTTATTTTATTTTACTTTACTTTATTTTATTTTTTATTGTTCTGTTACAGTTGTCCCAATTTTCCCCCTTGTTCTCTCCTGCCCCCACAGTCAATCTTCATCCTGTTGTCCATGTCCATGGGTCATTTATTCCTGTTCTTTAACTAGTCCTTCCCCTTCTTTCCTCTCTTATCCCTTTCCCTCCTCCCCTCTGGTCCCTGCCAGTCTGTTCCTTGTTTCCATGCCTGTGGTTCTATTTTGCTCATTTGTTTTGTTCATTAGGTTCTTCCTACAGGTGAGATAATACAGTATTTGTGTTTCACAATGACTAGTGTAGGAGCTCCTTCTTGCTTTCTGCTTCATTGTATTCCATTGTGTAAATGTACCACAGTTTTTTGATCCACTCATTTACTGATGGGCACTTAGACTCTTTCCAGCACTTGGCTCTTGTAATTAATGCTGCTGTGAACACTGGGGTGCATAGGTTCTTTTGAATTGGTGTATCAGGATTCTCAGGGTATAATCCCAGCAGTGGAATCACTGGGTCAAAAGGCAATTCCATTTTTAGTTTTTGAGGAATTTCCCTACTGTTTTCCATGGTGGCTGAACCAGTCTGCATTCCCACCAACAGTGCACTAGGGTTTCCTTTCCTCCACAACCTTGGCCACACTTCTTGTTTATTTTGGGATTCACCCCAGTGATGCAAGGATGGTACAATATTTGCAAATCAACAAATGTAATACAGGACATAAACAAAAGATAAAAATCATATGATCATATCGATATATCTTAGAAAGCATTTGATAAAGTATAGCACCCATTTATGATAAAAACACTCATCAAAGAAGGAATAGAGGGGGCATACCTCAACATAATAAAGGCCATGTACGAGAAACCTACAGGCAACATCATACTTTAGTTTTTGAAAGCAAAAACTAAAAGCTTTCCCTCTCAGATCAGGCACAAGACAAGGATGTCTGCTTTCACCACTTTTATTCAACATAGTAATGTAAGTTTGAGCCACAGGGATCAGACAAGAAGAAGAAGTGCTGGTAACATCTCTTTTTAACAACTCAGTTAACAGATGAATAGAAAGTGTTATTAAAAATCAAGATGTCCACATGCAAAGTTTCCACACTTTTATAAAACATTAGTTTTTAAGCTTATAACACATTTTTAAACAATTACATTTTGTCCCCTCAACAGCAGCATTTAATTTAAATACACTCTATAAAATATTATATAAATATCCCATAGTATTGTGAGTTTCACACTCTTCAATTTCTTTTAGGAAACAAAATGGCCCATATGCCCCATCTATGCCATCCTTGATTAATAAGTTTTCATTTGTCTTAGGTTCAGAAAACCAACATAGAAAATTAGGATTCATCAGCTGTTTTGAACTATGACTTGACTTTTAATTTTTGTGTGTGTGGATCAACTTTCTTACCAATTTGTGATAATTGATCTTTGATAATAATATTACTCATCCCGATCTAATTTATATCTAGTACATATAAAATGTGCATTCTCTTAGTTTATTTGAGACTTAATGGAATTAAGAAATAAAAGAGGTTAAGTAACTTGTCAAACAAGCAGCACTATTAAGGGGCAGAGCAAGGACCTGAAAATGTTAGTTGGGATCAAAAATTGTGTTCTTAATATTCTGCTCTCCTGGGTTTGCAATACATATTTTCACTGGTTCTTGGTTCCACAAAATTTTGCCTTTCACTAAAACTAATTTAAAATATATATTATAAGAAGAAAATGCATATAATTGTTTTTAGAGTAAAATGTAAACTCTAAATGCTATCCTCAAAGTTTGCAAATTGAATCAATGTTTCACAAACAATGATTTTTCAAGCACACGGTGGTGAGATGGCTTTATTTCTATTTTTTCTCAAATTAATTTAGGCAGAATTATTTTAAAAATAAATTTCTTTTAAAGGACTTTTAGCAATGGAACATTTCACTTTTTAAGTCATAGACATACATAAAATTTAATATAAATGAAATTGTGGCTATCAAGTCAAACGTACTTTCTAGAACATCTGTGGTTACACCGTGGAAGTGTCTTGATTGCTCTCAGGGGTCCACTCACATTTTCAGATCTAGGTTTGGCAACTCATTTCTGTGAGCTCAGACTGGACTTTGGTTTTACAAATTTTCTGACAATAACTGAAAAAGAAGTAGTTCCCGAGTGCTTGAGTCTCCTCCCAAATTTGAGAAAGAACTCCCGAGTGCATTACATCTGAGTTTTCCTGAAGGACAGGGAAGGAAAACATTAGAAATACAAGAGCTATGAGGTGGGAAACCAAGTTTAAAACTCTTAGAAATGTTTAGTGATAAAATCAGACAACAGAAAAGAACAAAAAGAGCATAATTTTTTTAAAGAAATACTCCAGGCTTGTGGGCTAAGCCCAGTGAATGTGTGTGACTTTGAGAAAATATAATTGATGCGTTTTAGTATCTTCGTTCATAAAATGTGGATAAAACTATCCTTTTAGAGGTATAAATACCTAACATAATGCTTGTGTCTCAACAGGCAATTACAAATGTTCATGCCATCTTGCCTGTACAGTATTGTGCTGCTTAATGAGGTTCTGACCAACAATGGACCGCATTTATTACAAGGGTCTCATAATACTATAATGGAGCTAAAAAATTCCTGTATCCTAATAACCTCATAGCTGTTGCTACGTTGCAGTGCAATGTATTGAATGAAGAAAATCTGAAGAAGTAAATTCAGGGTAGCCTGAGTGTGCAGTGTTTGTAGAAGTGTGGAGCAGTGGGTGCACAGCATGCCCCGGGCTTTCAGTCGCTCCCCACCCCCTCACGGACCCGCTGAGAGCACTTTCAGCGCTGCAGGCTCCACTCGCAGTAAGTGGCCCATACAGGGGCCTCATCTTTACCTTTCAGACCATGTTTTACTGGGCATTTTCTATGTTTAGATACACAAATCCTTGCCCTTGTGTTACAGTTCCCTACAATAATCTGTACAGTAGCATGTGTAGGTTTGTAGCCTAGGAGTGATAGGCTGTGTCCTATAGCTAGGTGTGTAGAGGGCTATACCATCTAGGTGTTTGGAAGTGAACGTTGTAATGTTTACACAAGGACAAAATTTTCTAATGACACATTTCTCAGTATATTAAGCCACAAATAATTGCATGGACATTAAATGCGTGGTACTCTTTGAAAAAACTTAAGAATCACAAGAAGTGACAAAAATAATACAGATTCCCTGGGGCCTTATAATCAATTTTACACATAGATAACATATTACTTAACCATAGTGAATTTTCATCAGAAACTGACATTGATACAAAATTATTAACTAAATAACACTAAACAACACAATTTCTGAGAATTCACCAGTTGTTATACATGTGTGTGGTATGTGTGCTTATATGTATGCAGTATGTGTGTCATGTGTGTGTTGTGTGTGGTGGATGTGAGCAATGGGTGTCTATATGTAGATGTGAATGTGTGCTTTGATGTGTACTAGGAAAACTTCATTACATGTAGTACAATTACACGTAGGGTCATGCAATCCCTAATCACAATCAGGATATAGACTAATTCAGCACTGCAAAGAAACTTCCTGTACTAATCCTTTTAAGCCACATGCTTTACCCTAATCCAAATGGGGAGCCATTTCTATCTGATCTATTCTTCATCACTATACTTTTGTTACGTCAAAATGTGATATAAATGGAATCATATATACAGCAAGTAAATGTTTGAAATTGCTTTTTTCTCACTAAACATAATGCCCTTGAGTTGATGCAAATTGTTTTGTGTATCAGAAATCTGTTCCTTTTATTGCTGAGTAATTTTTCATTGTATGGATGAATTGTGTTTTTTTAAATCCATCCACATCTACCCCTTAAAGGATATTTGGGGGTTTTCCAGTTTGAGGTATTGCAAATAAAGCAGCTATAAACATCATATAAAGACTTTCATATGACTAAGAGTTTATTTTTCTAGGATAAAACTCAGCAGTGTGATTGTTGAGTTGCAAGGTCAGAGTATGTTTAACTTTTTACAAAACTGCTAGACTGTTTTCCAGAGGACTGTTCCATTTTCCATCTCGGCTCAGAGCAGAATCGGCTCAGAGACGCTGTTGCAGAAAGAATTGCAAATAGCTGGTATATTAACAAATATAAAATGATTTTTTTATCTGACTTCTTGGACAAAATAGAGTTAGTCATAAAGTGTATTTGGAAAAAACTGCTCAACTGAATCCAAACACTGTCAAAGAAGGAAGTATATGATTCACTCTTATGCAAAATTTTGTTTCAATTGATTGCTTAAGTTAACATGCAATTTGGCTGTTTGGAAATTTATATTACTTTCTGTGTTAATCAGATCATATTCTTTTTTTAAAGATTTTATTTATTTATTCTCAGAGAGAGGGTAAGAGAGGGAGAAAGAGAGGGAGAGAAACATGGTGTGTGGTCCCCTCTCACACGCCCCCAATGGAGGACCTGGCCTGCAACCCAGGCATGTGCCCTGACTAGGAATTGAACTAGTGATCCTTTGGTTCACAGGCTGGCACTCAATCCACTGAGCCACACCAGCCAGGGCCATATTCTTATTTCTATTTGAAATAGACAGCAGACTTTATTGTGTGAATTCACCCTAAATAAACAAAACTTCTTAGTGTCTTCAGAGAGTCTTGCAAATATGGTCACACATTAAAATACGGGGGCAGAGGGTTGCAATGTAGCGGAGGAAGCATTAGCAAGCTTTGGAATGCAACAGAATCCCAGCAGGCAATTAAGAGTTGCTTTAAAATAGCTCCTATTTAAAGAACCCAAGTGTAACACATCCTGTGTTATCTTCACAGTGAATAAAGACAATCCCTGGGAACATCTTCATGGCTGCATTCATTTTTCCAGGGAGACATTTAAAAGTATAAAACCAATTTATTCCTAAATCAGTGGCAAAAAAACCCACAAAGAATCCAAGCATGTTAATCTAATTTTCATTTCTTCAATTTGGTTAATTGCAAAAATCGTATATAAAAAAGGATTAAAGAATGATATGTCCCACCAAATGTTAAACTAGTCAGTGTTGTTCTTTGCAGGTTAGTATTATTTGTGATAGTTAATGAAATCAAAGATTGTAATTATTTACTTTTTTCATGGAATTAAAATACTTCAAGCAAGGGAAATCATCCTTTTACGGAAACCATTTATTTTAAAACTTCCTTTTTATAGTTCTATGTATTTTCCCATATTTAGTTTGTTTTGCCAGCTAAAAACAAAATGAATAGGGAAAAATACTCTTCAAAATAAACAGCTATACAAAACCGTGGACTGCTCTTGTGAAATAATAATAGAGACTTTGAGAGTGATTGTAAAATATAGTAAGTTTCAAAGAGCCAATAAGTAGGAGAGAAAAAATGAAGACAATTGTACATGATCTCACTGATCATGGGGGTGAGTTCTGGACTGAGATGGGCGGGCAGCCTGGGAGGCACACGGGCCTTGATCTGAAGTTTCATCAGGTGAGAATGAGGGTGATTGCCCTCCATTCTTCTTCTTCTTCTTTTTTTTAAATTTTATTTTATTGTAATTGTTGTTCTTGTACAGTTTTCTGTCTTCTACTCCCATCCCAGCCCACCGCCCCAGCCCTCCCCACCTCCCTCCCCACCTCCCTCCCATTTGCACTGTCCCTAGTTTTTGTCCATGTGTCTTTTATACTTGTTGCTCTAAACCCTTCCCCTTTTCCCCTGGAATTCCCTCCCCTCTCCCCTCCGTTCTTCTGACATTGTGTCTGAACTCATTATTTTTTCATATTGCATTTAAAAAATATTGTTTCTTTTTGTAGTCATGTTGTGCCAATAACTTATTTGTTCTTTCCCTTTAAATTTTACTTGCATCTTGGGAAAACTGGAAGTAGGCATTTTCAACAAAAAATAATAAGCTTCTTTGACAGACTATTAAGAACAATAATCACCACAACGAACTCAAACAAGGAAAGAGAGGATTTTTTCTGTAATGGCAAAGACACCAATAATATGTTTTCATTTGTGTTGTGTACCTTCAAGGTAATCAACAGAAATGAAATAAATGCATCTTTTTCACTGATTGTATTTCCCAAGGCAAGTTTATTATTATATCTCTACAGCTATAAATTACCCATATAAAACCAAGTATAGATATTATTATGCACTAGGGTGCTTTTCCATGAGGATTAAAAATTATTTTATGATAGAAATTTATACCTAAGTATTTTATAAGCAACCATAGTAAAAACATTCTTTTCATTACTATGCTACTCAACAGAAATTAGATCATTTAAGGAACATTGTAAAACATGCATTTCAGTGCCAGGTGTTTATCAGACCCACTCTTTGGACACGAAAAGCCCAAGTTAAGCACATTTGACTGCACAATGTAAAACACTTAAGATCAAACTCAGGATTGGATGAGCTAGACACAATTACTGGTGTCAGCACTTTAAATATAGTTCTTGCTGAGAACAACTTCAAGATAGCTGTTCAGACCCATTCATTTTGCCAAGTAGAGGCAATAATTGGTAACTATCAGTGCACCCTACAAACACCAGGCTCCTCCAAGAATAACCCAGCATGATTAGTTCTCTGCAACTGGCTGCACTTTTGCTGACTTCTGGCGAGTGGTTTTTCACACACAGTCACAGATAAAGCCACTGTAACCGAGCACAGCTGATGACTCATTTCATGGCTTTCTGTGTCTCTTTCAAAGCTGTATATTGTTTCTGTTTCAGAGAGAACAAGAAGCTATTTTTAATAAAAGGGCGGGATTACTACATTATTCAGAAAAGGACCAAGCGGGCATCTTTTAATCTTGAACTTAAATGTAGAACATTTCTGGGTTTTGTTCCATAAATGCAGCAAATTTTTACTTAAAGGAACAATGTCAAACTGACCTTCAAACCTATCTATAGACTTCTGTGTGTTGCTACAGTAAATGAAGAATTCAAATTGAGTTTCTCTGCAGAATGTATTTTGGGAAGAGACATTTCTAGAGATTATGGATCGTTCAGAAGCAATTTAATGCTTGGTACTCTTGGGGTGCAGTCTGATCATGAATGAGTACACTTTCATGTTCACTTGATATGTGGTATTCAAATACAATTCAATGAATATTTCTTAAGGAAAAGAGGTCAACTACAATGGTTATGTATGCGGTAATTGCCACAAATGAGTTCAATTTAAAATAACATAAAATGAGGCTAATTTTCTTTTCTTTTAAAAGAAAAATGTGTTATTTTCCCTTAGAATTTAAGAAATGAACACTTGTCAATGTAAAACATTAAATATAACATTTTAAATGAAACATTAGTCATTGCTGTAATGATAGATAAATATTTTTCTGATCCACAGTTTAATAAAAATTACAAAATTTTGTTTTCATTCTCAAATTTATTGGCTGCATATGTAACTCCCCTCCAATGATTAGAAAATCTAAACAAGAGAGTGTAGTTAACCATGAGGCAAGTTAATGACCAAAGCATCCCTACACTTTGCTCTCAGCCTGTATTCAAGATCAGAGTTTTTATCAACTGCAGTCTTACTCCAAGTATGCATGTGTATATGTGTGTGAGTGTGTGTATATATATATATATATGTGTCAGTGTGTGTGCGTGTGTGCAAGTTTGAGTGCATTTGTTTTTGCTTTTTGTTGCCTGTTTGATCTATATCAAAGATACAGTCTTTTCTTTCAGTGATTAAATTTGTTTTACATTTGATGGTTTCTTTAATATTTCTATGAAGTAATTGGTTATTTGAAAATAGTAAAACATATTATAAATATTTTATATTGTGTCTTCTGCTGCTGTTACTAATTAAGTACTTATTTCTTCATGTGAAAGCTTCAAAGGGAGTCTGGGCCACTGCTCTAACAGCCACAGGTTCAGTTTCCATTCAGATATAATAACTTTAAGATATTTCTCCCGGTCTAAATTCTTGGCTGTTATAAATTGATAGTACAAATAAACTTTTTAATCAAAGACTTATTTTTTTAATGTGGATAAATCATTTTGTTTAAGTTGTAATACATTAGTCCTCTTCACTTCCCTTATTTGCTCTATTTCCCCACAGCTTTTATTTCTCTATAAATATTACAAAATTTGCTTATCATTCTGTCTATGATTTATCTTCCCTTGTTAGAATATAAGCTTTATGAAGGCAGAAATTTTTAATCTACTTTATTTCTCAAACTAGAACCATTTTTAGAATGAAGAAGGTGTTGGAAAATATTTGCTGAATGAAGAAAGAAATACTGGGTCTTTGCCATGAAAAATGTTTATATATATAAACATTTGTTTTTGCTTTTTGCTTATATATATATATATAAACATTTGTTTTTGCTTTTTGCTTATATATATATAATGTAAGTTCATAAGCTGTCTTTTGCCCTTTTGTTATGAAACAAAATTATAATTTAATCAGTTTCAAAGGCATCAAATATATTTCAATGCCATAAAATGATATTATGGATTTATAATATTCTAGTATTTGTGTCTAAATAATAAGAATATTTTTTGTCAGAAAATATATTTTTCCTATACTGGTCTTAAAGAGTATACAATACAGCTTTAGCTGGCATGGCTCAGTGGATTGAGTGTTGGTCTGCAAATCAAAGGGTCTCCGGTTCGATTCCCAGTCAGGGGGTATGGCTGGGTTGTGGGCCAGGTCCCCAGTAGGGGAGTGCATGAGAGGCAAACCCATATTGATGTTTCTCTTCTTCTCTTTCTTCCACCCTTCCCCTCTCTAAAAGTAAATAAATAACATAATTTTAAAAAGAGTATATGATATAGATTTCTTCTATTTTTATTTTTAATATTGTTTTACTGTTGTTGAAGTACAGTTGTCTCCATTCCCCCCCCACTCCCCCACCCCCAGCCATCCCCATCTCCCACCCTCGATCCTACCACCCCTTGGCTTTGTCCATGTGTACTTTATTTTTAAAGTATAGATTTCCTTTTAATTTTTTTGTCCTTAAAGAATTCATAGATCCCCACTAACTTAGTACTATGAATCTGTGTAAATAATTGTTCTAAGATAAGTTGTAAGATTTCAGAAAAGCTAAAAATATTAAATATGATAATAAAATAATTAAAACTATTGTAACAATATTAAAGATATTATTATAGATTAATACAAATTCTAAACTAACCTTTCCCTTAAAAAAATAAATATATATATAAAAGTAGGTGTTGGCCTACTGGATCAATTACATAAGAAAGAGAAGAAGGACAGAGAGCCAGACAGAAAATAGCACAAGGTATAATATAAATGTAATACACAAACTAACCTAATTTGTCTAGACCCAAATCCACAGGGAGGAGCACAGAGGAATAGGGACTCTTTTGAGGGTGATGTAAAAATTCTGTATCTTGAATATAATGGTATTTTCATGGGTTTTGACACCTGCCAAAATTCACTAAGTAATATACTTCAAATGGATGCAACATATTGTTTATAAATTATTCCTCAGGAAACTGACGAAGAAAAGCAAAACTCACTACAGATAATCTTAGACAAATTAAAATTATGAAAACTCATGGCCCACAAATATATACTAAAGGTCATACTAAGCATTACTTATGCATAAAAAAAATTTCTGGTTGAAACTCAGAGGAACAAAAATAACATATCTAAATAAATATTGACTATATAAAGCATAAGGATTTTGTGTTTCATTTAAAATTAAGTATGACTGCAGTGGTATATAATTTAGAATAAAATGATTTGATTTAAATTCTTCCAAGTTGCTTACATTGCCCAGAAATAAGCCAAAAGTACACATGAATGTTAGACATAAGGCATTAAAGAATGCATGTTGTAATCCCTTGGCTAAGCATTAAACAATAATAAATGAGTAAAATATTCCCAAACTATTAGAGGGGCAACATAATTAAATACACACACACACATACACACACAAACAAAATTATCCTAAAGGAAGGAAGATTGAAAAAGAGGAACCAAAAATAAGTAGGGCAAATAAAAATGAAACAAAGGATGGTAGGTTTAAACTCAAACATGTATGAGTAATTATATTAATTTTAACTCGGTTAATGTGCCAATTAAGCAACAAATGAACAAACAAGCAAAAACAAACATAACCCCTTAGACTCAGACCATGGTATGTAGGTTACTGGAGGGAGATGAGGTGTCAGAAGGGCACAGACAGTAACTGGTGAAGGCAGTCAAATATATGGTAACAGAAGGAGATTTGACTTTGGTGGTAAACACACAATGCAATGGCACAGATGATGTATTACAGAATTGTACACTTGAAACTTCTATAATTTTATTAACCAGTGTTACTCCAATAAATTTAATGAAAAAGGGCAATAAGTATTAGACTGTATGCGCAACTGCATACATACATAACCATAAATATATAAACATGCAAAAGAAAAATATGTTAATTTCACCAAGAACATAAAAAATTTTCTGTTATGTATTCACTAACATACTCTTGAATATATATAAAACAACTATTTATAAAAGTGAAAGACAAATCTATAGTCACAGTGAGAGATTTCAATATAATTCTCAGTAACAGATAAAAATATAAACAATATAGAAATTTTTAATGTGTAATTAGCATGCCTTGATATATATGAAATATTGTTTTCACACATAAAGGCAAGATAATTTATGGTTAAATTGTACATGCAACTTTAAAATAATTAGAATGTATGGTTTAACACAAACCAGGTTTCAATTAATTATAAAGGAGTAAAATGATAGAGTATGCTTTATGGCTACTATTAAGCTATAATTCAAAAATTGATAACTAACAAAATCATAATTTGGAAATTAAGAAATGTACTTTCAAGTAAGCCTTGAATCAAAATGAAATAAAAGTTGGAATATTAATAGCTTATATTAATCATAATGAATTATTACTATGCATTAAAAATTATGAAATACAGATTGGATGTACTTACAGCAAAATTTATGGCTTTAATTCTTATTTCAGAAAAGAACAAAAGCTGAAACAATGAGCCAACAGTACATCTCAAGAAGTGAGAAAAAGATTAGAAAATTAGAGCCCTGAAAATTTAAGTAGAGATAAATGAGAGTTGAAATTAAACAGAAAACAAACGTATGATAGATAAAACATACAGACTTCAAATATAATTATTTGAAATTTGATCAGATGAGAGTTATCAACAAATGGGAGAAGGCAGAAAAATCAGTATTAGGAATAAAAAGAGAACATCAACCAGATCTCTCAGATTTTCAATATTGTATAAAGATAATATGAACTAGATGTTCATGAATTGGATAATGGAAAATTGTAAAGATCTCAAATATCATCCAAATTAAACATGGATGAAATGTAATCCCAATAAAAAATACAAAGTTTTTCATTGTTTTTTTTTTAGAATTTCTCAAAGTGTTTAAGACAATATAATCCATATTCAGTTTATTTTTGAAGATAATGGTGGAATAGCTTACATTACTGGATATAACAGATCATTATAAATCCATATTGAGTAAGTCATCAGGGTGTTGACTCATGAATATATAAAGGGAACAGTAGACCTAGACAGATTAGATATAGTCTCAAGCTTATATGATTAGTTTAATACCAAACAAACGATGATATAAAGGGATGGAGAAAGGACAGTATTTTCAATAAATGGTATTGTGTCAATTGGTTAATTATATAGAAGTTAAAAACATACAGAAAACTTTCTCTTTAACCACATAAATAAAAATCCATTAGGAGTGAATTTTTGGTCTCAATGTAAATTTTTAAATCAATCTTTTTAAAAAGTAATATATAATAATGTCATTATGGCTTTGAGGTAAAACCTTCTTAAGCACAGACTGACTACATAATTCAATGTTTTATCTAGAACATATTTTAAGGGTGAAAAAGAGCTGAGATCAGCAATTATGCTGGGGCATCAACCAAGAATGTTTCAAGCAAAACAGACATGTGGTATGATGCATAAACAGGATACAAAAAGCATTATTCATAAAGAAAAATATTGATACATTGAAGACATTAAGTTATGAGAGTGGAAAGGCAAGTCACATGATGGAAAAAGATATTTGTATCCAACTATTACAATAAATTCACACAAAGGCAAAAATATACAAACCATTAGAAAAAATGTTGAATGAGATTATTGAAGCACATATAATAAGAGAGTTGCAATGGATGGGAAAGGTAGGCTTCATTTAGTCTTAAACGTTTCTTTTCTGCATCAATATTAACAACAATATACCATGAGGCACAATGCAAAATTTATTATTGTCTCTACTTAAAACTCAATCATCTCTCATCCACAAGAACTCTCAAATGTTAAAATTTTGTTTTTTTAAATTTCTTAAAACAGTGTTTAAATGGAATTTTCTGAAAGGCCTGGCATTCAAAACTGAATTGCCTTGGCAGAAGATCCATACATTATCATGATTTCACATCAGGTCTAACAAATCTATCACCTCCCTGATTTACATGATTTGCAGAAACTACACATCTGGCTCTTTGCTTGTGCATCTGATGTTATTGCAAGAGAAATTATATAAATTAAAGACAGACACAAAAGGGTCTTTTTTAATGCAAACCAAGAGTATATATATTCGAGACAACAAAAGGAGATAGAAAAAAAGGTAAGGGACATTAGTAATATTAAGCTAGGAAACTAACAAAATGATGACAATAGAAAATAAATGGTGTGAAAAAGAAGAACAAAAATGATATAGAGTGAAAAATACATTGTGTGGGCCATGAAGAACACTAACATTCTGTTTTTCCATCCATGTATGTGACTTTGGTCATTACCTCTTTTTGATTTTATTGTTTGTCTTAACCTTTGAAAACAGCAAGAACTTGGCACGTTTGCCAAAATTGATATCGTTTGCTTCATTTCTGCTGCCTCTGTATTCCACAGAAGCATGGCTTGTCCTTCAGATTCAAGTTTACTCCTTAAGTTCTGAGATCATTGTAAGAGTCAGGAATATATGTACATACAGCACCCTTCCCGTGTCGTTTCTCACTCTCCTATTACTTGACCCATTCTCCCCAGGACTTTTGGAGTTAAAAATGAAATCATCACCTCACTGCAAGTATAGTGCCTATTGAGCCACTGTGTTACACGCTGCTTAACAAGAAGAGTTAACTTGTTCAGGACTGATTACTTGTACACTAGTCTTCCAGAGAGAAAGTTTGCCATTTGAAGAGCTCCATGAAGCTCTAAAGATTTGTCAGGTCAGGATCCAAGACCAAAGG
The DNA here is from genome assembly GCA_004027475.1 of Anoura caudifer. NCBI lineage: Eukaryota > Metazoa > Chordata > Mammalia > Chiroptera > Phyllostomidae > Anoura > Anoura caudifer. The sequence goes on along the minus strand of PVKU01001696.1, from coordinate 179,384 downwards.
TATATCATATTAAGCAGCCACAATTATGAATCATGAATGCCATCTCTGGATCATCCTGGAGATATACAGGTATCCCTTTACCATGAATGCTGAAGTGAATGAATCAGTCTGCAGACAAGAAACTGTCACATTATGTGGGGCTGCTCCCCCCCCTTTTAATGAATTATTCAGGTGACACTGGTTAACAAAATTATACAGGTTTCAGGCACACAATTCCACTGGACATATCATCTGTACACTGTATTGCGTGTGAAGCTTTTAGATTTCATGATTTTGGAACACTATCCTCCCTTTGTAAGAATCTAAAATTAGTACTTTAAAGGGTAAGGTTTAGTCATTAAAAAAGAAGGAAATCTCACCCTATACAGTACTGATTTTGGATCCCAGAACCCTGGATAGTAGGGAAAGGTAGTGTTCCCTAATCCTGAAGTCTAATAGCCTCACAATCAAAAGGTCAGAATACCTCTCCCAGAGTCTGATACCCAAACCTGCTAGATTTCTGTATGTGGCTTCAAAATGTAACTTCGATGAAGGACCCACATATCTCCTGCCTATAACTATTCCTTAGGCCTGCTGTGTACCTTGTCTGGATGTTTGCCACTCTCTGCTTCACTCTCTTCAATGAAGTAGCCTCCTTCACCAGTTAGACCAAAGACTTTTTTATACCTTGTCCCTCATATATCCTTTAAAAGACATATTTTCTATTGTCTCAACTCCCCATCAACTGATTTCATGGTATGAAAAGAGATCACTTTGTTTCTCTTAAGAATTTTATAGTCATAGGACCCAAGAGAAGGGAGGGCTGAGTTATTTGAGTCTGTAACTGTCATGTAATCTGAGACTTGTGGGACTGGGAAATCTAAGCTCTCAGCATGCACGTGCAACTAGGGAGAAGCCCAAAACAGGAGAGGCTAAAAATGTGTTCTGAAGACAAATATCTCCAGATAGTATCCAAAAGCTATCAGCTATAAAAATGAAACAACACATTCTACACCTTTAGCTTAGCAAAAGGTAGAAAACTAGGAATTTAAAATTAATTTGAGTAGCAATAAATAGTTTCAAGTAGAGATCTTTCTGAGCTTCTACAAAAAGCATTGGATCAGTATTCAGAAGGCTATCCATTCCCTAAAATGTTTGTATTATTAAAAAGCACACATTATTAATAAATGACCTAAAGCTGTAACATAAAAAAGGAAGAAAAATAAAATGACATAAATAAAAAGAAAGCAGAAAGAAGGAAACAAGATGAAGAGTAGATCCATTAGCAAATCAAAATAGAAAAAAGCAAACTTCATCGAGACTAAAGGTTAGAAAGCACATATATACAAAAAAGAAGATAAGGCTAAGCTAAATTACTACTACTACTACATTAGATTTCTTTATTTTTAAAAGATTTTATTTATTTACTTTTAGAGAGAGAGGAAGGGAGGGAGAGAAACTATGATGACAGGCTGCCTCTCACATGCCTCCAACTGGGGACCTGGCCTGCAACCCAGGCATGTGCCCTGACTGGGAATCAAACCAGTGACCTTTGAGTTTGCAGGCTGGTGCTCAATCCACTGAACCACACTAGATTTCTTACTTTTAATTAAGTTTGATCACCTAAATAAAATAATAGTTTTCCAGGAAAATAGTGATTATCAAACTTGACTTTTTTATTGTTGTTCAAGCACAGTTGTCTCCATTTTCTCCTTACCACTCTCCCCAACCCACCCACCCCCACTCCCACCCTCAACCTTACCCTCCTTTGGTTTGTCAAGAGCCAAACAAGATATGTGCAAGAAGAGACTGGAGTATCTTGTGCTAGCAAGGAAGTTAATCCTCAAAGAATGTTTGAAATGTAAGAAAAAGATAGAATCTTCTTCAAGGTTATTTGAACTGGCAAAATTTGGGGTGATTTTAATATGGGAAAATAATGACAGTAGTTACTTAACAGTAAAATATTAATAATTATATTTACTACACGAATTATAAAATAATAGACATTTATTAACTATGCTGATATCATTCAATCAGTAAGAAAGAAAATATTTTTCATACAGAACACCATCCAAAAATGTAGACAAAATGATGGACTAGAAACATCACCATATGGTATCTATCATAATAATTGATTTTGTTAGGTAAGGCTTGTAAGTGTATGTTAGAACCTCAAAATATCTCTTACAGAAATAACCAGGAATGTATAAGATGGCAATTTTATTGAGAAGAGAACTGCAGGATCCACAAGAAAAATGTGATCCAAGTTCATATTCTCTGTAATGGGGACACTGACTGACATAAAGGCAATAAAATGACATAACTGAGATGGACCCGGTGTCGCTGCTATGACAAAAATTGATTGCATTTGATATTTATAATTCCTATCTTTACCGATTCCATTATTCTTTTACCTCATGAGTCATTTGAGCTGGTCATGATTACTTGCCTAGTGGGATGATACAAAACTTCACTTGTGAAGGAACTAATCTAATCCTGCCTATTCTGAAATGTTGTCATTAACTTTTATCACAGACAGTAATTCTAAAAAGGTAACTCAGATGATCTCTCATGTTGCAGAAAAACTACTTGTGGTCCCCCACTTGTAGGAAATAATCCAATTTTCACTTGATAGTCACAATCAATCCTACTAGCCATCAAACTATTCACCTTTCTTGCCTATTGATTCACTGATATGAGAATTAGAAAATGGCTGAGAGCAATCTCAACTTTTAATTTAATGGACTCATTACTGTAGCCCTGGTGCAAGCATGTCTCTTTTGGGAAAAAGGTTTATGAACCAGTAAAGCCCAAAATGAAAGAAAGAAAAAGCAAAAGTTTTGCTACTGGATTGTTAGAAGTAATAATGAGAGGAGACATTCATTCCATCTTATTAATTTTCAGACCTGTGAATCTTTTCTGTGAGAAAAATGGAAAGCATTTGTCTTTAGTATGGAACATATGTCCTGCTCAATGCTACCCAGCACTTTAATCTGTTGTCATCTGGATGTTACCATAACTGAGTCTTCCTGTAGCTTTTTCAGCATCCTAAAAGGGCAGGATTCTGAGTAATGAGGGACATAGAAGGACCAGGAAGTGAAATCCATGTACAACCCTCATTCAGCTCCATGACATTTTGCCAGCCAAGCAAGCAAGGACAGAGTCAATGGGGAAAAGAGCCATAAAAAGGTTGTTTTTCCCTTCTAAAAATTAATATTCTATTTTCAGATATTGCACTTTTGTGGCCATTTACACAGGACATAATTATCTTTCTACTTTTCTCTATTTAGAAAAGTCTGTACACATACCTCTTCCCCAGACCCCCATTTTTCACCCATATTCTAATCATTTTTCTTGCCGATCTCAGATTATCCAATCAAGCTCTTAGCTACTGCCTGTGGAGTAGCATAGAGCGTTAACTCCACCCGTGGGTACAGTCAAGCTTATGGGTTTCCCAGGCCATTGCTTCATTTGTGTCCACTAGGTTAGTTTTCCTAAACTTTATCTTTTAAGGCTAATTATAAGTTGGACTATTGTGATTTCCTGTTTAGTTTTAAATGGGGCTTGTATTTGCACAGAACCATCTGTAAGTGAGGCCCCATGTCGCGTCGTACTTCCTTAGTTAACTAGACGTAGGGAATACCCATTGAGGTTATACGGCTGGGTGGAGAGAGAAAGCAGAACATGTAACTGGAATGGAAGCCATGGAAATGTGAGCCACTTGCTCATTCACCATCCTGTGCTTTGTAGGAACTGCTGGAGACCAGTTTGTATACAATACTTTAATGTGCTGTTTTGTTGTGCATGCCCAAACTTATTGTTTGGTAGGCCATATTGTACCCAGTTTTCAACAAGAATGCTGGGTCCATGGTAATGTGGAAACTTTGTCTTCTCTCTTAATCTTTGTTAGTCTTGCTAGAGGTATATTAATTTGTTTATGTTTTCAGAGAATCTATTCTTGATTTCACTGATTTTGTCTATTGTCTTGTTTTCAATTTCACTCATTTTTGTTCTTTATTATTTTTTCCTTCAGATAATTTGGGGTTATTTTACTCCTCTCTGTCATTATCCTGAGGTAGAAATTTACATTACTGATTTAAGACTTTGCATCCTTTCTAATGTAAACATTTAGTGCTGTGAATTTCCCCCTTAGCATTGCTTTAGCTACAATCCATAAATTTTGATATGTTGTATTTTCCCTTTTATTCATTTCTAAGTATTTTTATTTTTTTCTAAGACTACCTCTTTGAGCCGTAGATTGTTCAAAAGTGAGCTAATTAATATCTAATTGCTTCAGAATATTCTTACTGTTTTTCTGTTATGATCTCTATTTAGACTCCATTATGGTCAGAGAATTTAAATTATTTAATCTTTAAAATTTTCTCAAAGTTTGTTAAATGACCCAGAATACTGGCTATTTTAGTAAATGTCCATGAGTGTTTAGAGTAGATGTGAATTTTATTGCATGGAGTATTCTATTATTGTCAATTATATTCTGTCAAAAATAAGCCATATCTGTGCTAATTTTCTGCCTGGTTCTATGAAATGATGAGAACAGAATATTGAATTCTCCAGTAATAATAGTAGATTTGACTATTCTACTTTGATTTTTATCAGTTTATGTTTCATGTATTTTGTTTCATAAATTCTGATCTCTCATGCATAAAAATTTATCATTAGATATTCTTAGTAGATTTATCCATTATCATTGAGAAATGTTATTTTGTCTTCATAATTTTATGTGTCCTGATGTCTACTTCATATATTTATATAGCTACTACTGCTTTTACATTAAAGTTAATGCTATCTATTTCTGTCCTTTTTACTTTAATCCCACATACATTGATGAACTTGTAGTATATTTCTTATAGATAGCATAGAGTTGGGTCATGCTTTTCAATCTACTCTATCAATCTCTGTTTTTAAATAGGTGTATGTCTTCATAGGTATGGGATGCTAAACAAAATACCATAGACTAGATGACTCATAAACAGCAGTAACTTATTTTTCACAATCAAGAGGCTAGAACTCTGAGACTAGGTGCCATCACAGTCAAATTGTGGCGAAGCCCTTCTCTGGGTTGCAGACTGCTGAGTTTTTGTTGTATCAAACAAAACATGGTAAAGGGTAGAACAGAGAGTAAAACATTCTTGTGAGTCATGAAGGCACTAATCTCATTTATGAGGCTCTGCCATTACGATCTCTCCAAATGCCCCTAATACCATTATACTAGGAGTAGGTTTTCAATTCCGGATGGACACACACACTCACTCCATAACAGCATAGTAGACAATTCACATTTAAATAAGTGATTGATAAAGCAGAGCTTACATATGCCATTTTATTTGTCTTCTTGTTTCCTCTGATTTTTATTCTCTTTCTCTTTCCTTGCCTTCCTGTGGGATTTTATCTTGCTTTATCTATATATAACATTTCAAATTTTATCTCTTTTTTATAGTTTTATTAGTGGTTACTTTAGGTATTATAATATACATATTTAACTTAATATAACCTTCTAATACTGATATATTACCATTTTAAACAAAGTATTGAAACCTTACTTCCTTTTACATTGTTTCCATATTTTTAAAATATAAGTGTCTCTAGTATCTCCTTTACATACATTGAACACTAGCTCAGATAGATACTGTTACAGAACAGAGGGCCAAGGTGGGTCATGATTTCCTATTACTGAAAGGACCCCCACTAGGTTCGCGTTGTCCGCCACCAGAGGAAAGCCGTCTCTCAATGCTGGAGATTTGTGAAAAGGAAAGGAAATGTTTGTTTAAAGCTATACAGACTTAAAATAGTGACCTAATGTCTTTATTAAAATATCAAAGTCCTTTAGGATACCCATGGACACACACAGTCCTTCCTTCTCCTCTGCCCTTATCTGGGTTACCGTATCTCAGGGAGAGAAGTAGAAGTCTGTGATTCAGGCTCTGGGTAGCCACATGGTCCTCTCTTCACCAAGGCTGCGGAGAGGTGTCCACCCTGCCAAAACTGCGTGGTTCTTCTTGGCAAAGCTGCAAGGGGGTCTCCACTTTGCCAAAGCCACATGGTTCTCCCTTCCACCAAAGCTGCAGGGATCCCCATTCTGGCAAAGCTGCGTGGTTCTCCCCTCAAAGGCTGCTGCGTCTCTGTTTAAATCCTCACACCAATCCTCCTCTGCAGCCCCATTTCCGACTCCTCCCACGATCGGCTACACCTGCCAGCACTCCCATATCCTCTACTGGGCTGCCATAGTGAGTTTGGGCAGGTGTGGCCCCATGGGGTGGAGCCAATCATCTCCAAGCTCTCACATAAGCACTGTAACCAGAGGGAGTTGCCTCCCAGTTACATCATGGGTTGAAGTCACTCCCATCCCCCTGGCTCAAAGCATGGCCACAGCTATTCAACGTATCTGTGAAACCAGTTAAAGGTTATAGATATGTTAAATGACCATGCCAGAGGTTAGCTGTAAAGCTGTTGCTGTACAAAACAGCTTTGCATGTCCCTGCTCCATGTGTCCCCTCCCCCAATTCACACCTGTGGGGGGCAAGGGGTGAGGACATCCTAATATTTCCTAGACACCTTGAGTTCTGGACCCCATTCCAAGTTCCTATTTGGGGCTCCACTCTTGGCTGCACCCTGTTACAATACTATAATTTTTAATTGAATCATTAAATATGATTCAAGAAGCTCATGAGAGATAAGATGGTCTAGTATATGTACTCCTCTTTTAAAATTCTTTATTGTTTTTCTTTCTTTCTGAAGTTCCAAATTTCTATAGTTTTCATTTGTAGAGCATTTTTTAGATTTTATTTTAGAGTACATTTTACTTTTTTGTAGAACTTTTTTTTATTTTATTTTAGAGTAGGTTTTACTTTTTCTTTGTCTGAGAATGCCTTGATTTCCCTTTAATTACTAAAAGACAGTTTTGCTAAATACAGAGTTCATGTTGATGGATCTTTTCCTTCAGCACTTGAAGAACATTGTGCCTGTGCCTTCTGGCCTCTAGTGTTTCACATGAGAAATCCATTTTCATTCAAATCAGTGTTCTATAGATAACAAGCTCTGTGCTTGCTCATGTTTTTCTTCTTTAGTTTTTAGAAGTTTAATTATAATTTGTTGGCTTGAAGTTCTTGGGTATATCGTATTTAGAGTTGGCTCAGTTTCTTGAATCCAGTTTCTTGCTGTCAAATGTAAGATGTCTTCAGCCATTATTTCTTTTAGTGTTTTATTAGCAACGCATTCTTTCTCCTCTACTGTGGGAGGCTGATGATACGAGTGTTAAAATTTTATCATTGCTTCAGAGGTTTGCCAAGATTTTGTCCATCATTTTTTAAAATTTTCTCTCTGTTGCTCAGTTCTACTGATCTGTACTTGCGTTAGTGATTTTATCTTCTGTGATTGCCACTGTATTTTGGTGCTCAGTCAGCAAATTTAATTAATTTCTTTATTCTTTGTTTACTTTCTCTGTGTTATTGTGGTTTTCAGTTCTGTAAGCTCTATTTGGTTCTTTTCTTTATGCTTTTTATTTCTTTCTCAGGTTTTCTGTTTATTTTTTTCTGTTGGTTCCAAGGCAAATCATAATTATTGTTGAAGCAATTATTATAGCTTTTTCAAAATCTTTGTTAGCTAGTTCTAACAAGTGATTCTTTTCATGCTAGTATGAGTTAATTTTATTTTTTTCCTAGAAGTTGTGATTTTCCTGGTATGACAAGTGATTTTTTTTTATTGTACCCGGACTTTACTGGATGTAGTTAGAACAAACTTGATTCTATGAGATGTATTTTAAGAGGCTTTTGCACAACTTGGGTTTGATACATAGCTTTGAGGAAAGAGTGCAGCAGTTCAAAAGTATGCAGGTACCTGTTAAATATAAAAAACCTGTGAAACCCATTGGTTAAAACAGACATGCTAGTACAAATGAATTTGCAACATGCGACTCATCACACATGAACAGGCTTGATGTTACACCTGTCTAGAATATTTCTTTTTCTCGGATATGCACACCTTGGAACTGGATTTAGATTATACTTTTCAATGCACTCCTCATCTGTGCAAACACTCATTTGTTTCTGACTATATTTTTGCCCCAAAAGAGATATACAAATAAGAACTGAAATATTAAGTTTACTATTAATAATCAGTGTTTTTAGTTGAAATATTTAGAGTTGAAAATTTAGCTATAATGTGCTTAAGAATTAGTAACATAAGCTAGGAAAACTGTAACATAAAAACTAATATTGGAGACTGCTATTCATTGCTCAACTCTTTTTCATAGTAAAGGCCCGGAAATAACACAATGACTATAACTAGAGACTTGTTGAATAAACTAAGTAATGTGTATACAATGGGGTCCTATAAAATAAAATTAAAAATATATTTTTTTCACTTGTATTTTTGAGAACTGACTGTGGGGCAGCTGAGAAAAGTGCAGAGGAGACTCAGTCTCCTAGGACTAGTGTGCACGCAGTCTCTGCTCTGTCACAGGAGTCCTCAGCAGAAGGTGGGAACTAAGCCAACTGCTGCAGGTACTCCTCCTCGTCAGGCCCTTCCTCTGAGGTTTGCTGAGGTGAGGGAAGACAGCCACTCTGGCCTGCCCAAGGACTTTCCGTTTTCACTCATCATTTTCCATTTGGGACGGCCTCCCAACCCCTGAACAGACTCTGCCCTGGACCTGTGCCTCCTCCGTAGCAAGAGTTTGGGGGAATGAAAAGCATCTGGTCTTCCCTGCAGGGCTGTGGGCTCCCAGAGGGTCCCTCTGGCAGGATGGAATCGGTGTCCAGAACTGACCCTGCAGAGGTTCCTCTGCACGCTTGCCCCCACTCCTGACTGGACCCACCAGTTTCCACCACCACCCAGTGCATTGTGCCCTAGGCCTGCTTTTCCAGACTCTGGAGGCCTCCTCTGTGCCTTGGCTCCTGGACCCCTTTCTCCATCTTCAAGACTATGAATGTGCTTCCATGTTACCATTCACTTCTTATCCACACTGTATTGTCAAATGTGTGTAAGGGGCATGTAAAAATGCATGTGTGGGTATTTACTTAATGGGTAGAAATAGCAGAATAAATTATAACATTTAAAAAATATCTACAGGTGGAAGAGAGTTCATGGAGACAGAGGTAAAAGCTGATCATGTTTAATATTTATATACTATATTTTAGACTTATAACATATTTGATACTTTAAGAACAAAATAAAAGTTTAAATATAAAAGCAAAAAACCCCCCAACAAAATGAACTATTGTATCAAAATGGAAGCACACAGATATGTGTCATACTTGACTTTAAAACATAATAATTTGATTAGATATCTGAAATAAAATTTATAGGAACAAAAATGCAAAATATTATTATCTGTACTTTCAGTAATCATTTGATATTAGGATCTGTACTTTTTAAAAAAATTGAAAGGAGGTTTTTATTTTACAAAGATATGCTGAAATATTTATAAATTAATGTTATATTTGGGATTTGCTTCAAAACATTTGAGGGTGTGGTAGGGGAGAGATTAATAAATTAGCCATAAATTGATTATTGTTAAATCTAGTGATAGTACGTAATAATGTTTTATTATATTAGTCTCTGCACTTTTGTTTATATTAGAAATTTTTCATGTTAAAAATAATAATAGTAACTCTCTGAGATACACATACTCCTTAAGAAAAGATTAACTTTCATTGTTGCAACTATTACATATGCATTCACCTTGTAAAGAATAAGCATAAAAGAAGTCTGATCTTACCTGGATATATTTCTCTTTATTAGAAATAGAAAGTAATTACAAATAAATAAGGAATTTTATGTACAAAATTATAGTTTGACCTAGTGCTAATTGGAAAGGGAGTTCATTTGTTTCTGGAAGGTAATTTTTATAATAAACATCTCTTGTGTTTTCCTCCTGTAAGCCTCAGTGTCTGTGGGGAGTCAACATCTCAAATTCAGAACATGCACTCTGAAAAAGAAAATAATTTCATACATATATAAACCATAATATATACACACACATTCCCAAACTCTATGTTTTCATATAAATCTACTTAAAATAAATATATTTGTAACCCAGCACTATATTTTACATGGAAATTTGTCTTTATACTTTATATTTTCCCTGTTTCATCAGTTTATCTCTTTCTTCTTTTATTAATTTTTCTACTCAGTGTTATTTTAATCCAAGTAGACAGTTGATATATAAAAAGTATCCTTTTCACTCCAAGCAGGGGTTTATTTGTCTTTGCAACTTAAGCATAATAATCTGTCAACTTCTATAAATCTGTTTTTTGTTTGTTATGATAAGTCAGACCTAAGAAAAATCATAGCTATAACACTTCCCCAATGAAAATATACATTTTTATCTTCATTATACACTATCTATAAACATGTGAAGAACTATATTCAAACATTAACATACATAGGAGATGAAGAAATCTTTCTATACTGCTATTTCATGTGCATTTTACCAATGAAAGATGAACCCGACTGTTAAACCTGCAGGCTTAGTAATGTACAACTGTTCAGATCAAGAATTGCATCCCTGTCCCTAGGAATGAGGCATCTCTCCAGGGAGACAGGTCCTCAGGAGAGGACTTGGGAGATTCGATGCTCTTCCTTTGGTATTTCCCAGCCGAGCTCTAGGGACGGAAAGATATTAGGCACAAGCTAAACAGAGGTCATACAAAGGTGAATAAAGTTCATGCAAAGGTAAACAGAGAAAACATCTTCCAGAATAAATCTTAATCAAGGGATCTTCAGGGAAGGTTATATTGTATCCAAACTGATACCTACATTTTGGGGCTATAGCTGACTAGAGGTTTCCCTTTGAAACATAGAGTGCTTGTATTTATACACATTCAAAATAATATGAGCTAAATAAAGTGTTCTTGAAAATACATTTTAGCTTTCTCAATAAAATACTGTGTTTGCACATGTCTCTTATTCAAGAGGGAATTCTAGCTTTCTTGTGGCAGAAATTATAGGAGATCGTTGTCGGGGAACACACATCTAAAAATACTTTCCTTTAAGAGCACAGATGTAGTTCACTAATAAATAAATGGATAAAACTGAGTGCCCTGGTGCAGCTGTTATATTCCTACACTATGTGCCAAAACACACAAGTAATTAGCAAATATATATTTAAATCTCAAAGATAATGAGATATAAAATGATGACCTACATTTATAGATATCTCCAAAAGTGATCCTTATTGAGAAATTCTCAAAAATACTTTGCAAAAATCTTATTAAAAACAGTAAGAGAGTACCAAGAGATCAATTTGATTTAATACCATTTCTGACATGGTGATATTACAAAAATCTTACTATAATTTTGTATAGTTTTAAAAATAATTTTACATTGTAAATATGACATAATGTTTTACCACATTACTAGACTATTAAGAATATGAGTGACCCTTTTACTTGATATGGTTTTTACTTAACATCAACAAATCAACAAAAACACAATTCTTACCTTACCATATCCATTACTTATGGATACATCAACCTGTATTCAGCCTAAGATGACTGCTTTGATTTGAAATTTATTTCCTATTCAATCATTTGATCCATCAAAATCTAGTCTAGCGCTCACCATAGTGATGGGAAAGCCTGCACCTTCTTCCATCTTCTCTTGGTGGTCACTGGCAGAGTGAAGGAGGGAATTTCAGAAGTCTAAAGATATCCTTGGCCCCCAGCTTTAGTCATTAAATATACTACCATACTCTGATTTAAATATACTCCATTTGGTCATTAAATATACTACCATACTCTGATTTACTACCCTTGCACATAGTTTTGAGAGGAAAAATAACAATTCACAAAGCAACAAGTAAATCTAGGTGCAGAGTAAAAGTTTGTATGTGGCAAAGGGAATCAAAGGTCACTATGATGCCACACACGTTCATTTTTAGTTCTTACAAGATTTCACTCTCTGCGTCTATTTTTGATCAAACAAATGAAAACCAGAACTCAAACCTATGGATTTGATCTTTTATACAGCTACCTTATTTTGAGGCATTTTTATGTCTAGCTCGTTATCCTTGTCTGCAAATTGACTGGCAAATGGTAAACCAAGTATGGCAATATAAATTCAAATACTCTATGCCCCTTCCCAGAGCTCTTTGTAAACAAAATCATTATCTGTTGAGAAATATTGAACTCTCATGTGCTTAAGTTCAAGAACCTCAGAGAGATTCTGTAAGGTATTCTGAAGTCAATAAGAAGGAATTGCTAGAGCAAATGTATTTAGAATAGATAAAATGTAACATTTTTTCTGAATAATCCCTAGGATGTCTGTGCAAGTTGGAAAATACAAACATTTATTTTCCTCAACACATCTGATTTGGCGACCTTGTAAGATGTATATATCCATTGTAAGTACTGGAATGCTGTTTCTGATGCAAATGAATATTTGTACCCTTTGTCTTCTTATACAAATTTGTCTCTGTATTTGAGATATAATTTTATAAAATAGGCAAAATAGTTTTTCTATTAGGACACATTATTAATTAGTGTGTATTGTTAAGGCACATGTTAACTTGCCAGGATTTGACCAAAACATGTGTAAGATACACACACATACACATATATATTTATATATTTGTGACATATATAGATTTTTATATCTATACATTATATATAAATCTATTATACATTATAACATTTATATACACATGTGTCTGCTATAAAGCATATAACCTCTAAGATTACCTAGAATTTAGCAAGTCAGCTATTAAAGCTGAAGTTAAAATGTCTAAATTTTCTAAGAAGTATAAAATTCTGCAGTGTGCTTATTTAGACTTCTGTTATTGCATTTTTTTCCATCGAAATTCATCAATTAATCATGGATTAATTATTTGATTTAAGTTACCAACATCTTTAGATGATAAAGGGGAAATAATTCTTTTATTCAATGGTTTTACTCATTGGCACCTGGCTGTCACATGATATTTTTGCAATTATTAGAAATAAAACTATTCAGCTGATAGGGCTTCTGCTATCTACTTTTTTTGTGGTGTCATCTTGTTTTTTATAATTACTAATCAACCTCTTGTTTCGTATTTTAAGGACATTCAGAACTTTATACTTTTTAAATTTTACACAATAGTATTCTTATGTATGATAAACTATGTTACATATTAATGTAAAACCTATTAGCAATAATTTTAAACCTATTTTTAAGTTTAACTATGTTTCAGAATAAACAATGTGATTAATTTGTTAAGAAAGTGATTAATTACATAAAATTAAATCATGTTTTTTAACAAATCTCATGCTATCATAAGGCACTTAAAAATTTCCTCAAGCTCATAAAAAGATAAAATTAAATGTATTAGAAGATGATTTAGAAATAACTAAGTTTTAGAAATGAGGCAGCACAAGGGTGTGATATGTTATAAATTAAAATGTTAATTATGAAATAGCATATTAATTATACATACATACACACATTTCAGTGTTGCTTCTACATTGGCTCAGGGATTCTACATGGATTTGTTTATTTTTTGTGATATGCAATACTATAAAATGTTTTTTGTTTCTTCAAAATGGATTATAACACTATCTAAATAATAATTGTATACCCACTCAAAGTCTTGAACTCTCTATGCACCTTTAGAGTACTTAGTCTTGCTAGAATTTAATTTTCCTATCAGCAAATATTAAAAAGTATCAACACACCCTGGCTGGTGTAGCTCAGTGGATTGAGCGTGGGCCTGTGAACCAAGGGATCGAGGTTCGATTCCCAGTCAGGGCACATGCCTGGGTTGAGGGCCAGTTCCTGGCAGGGGACGCACGAGAGGCAACCATACATTGATGTTTCTCTCCCTCTCTCCCTTTCTCCTTCCCTTCCCCTCTAAAGATAAATAAATAAAATGTTTAAAAAAAAAGTATCAACACCTAAGATTGTTGGCAATTCACTGATATCAAGCATGCAAAGTATTAGTGTAGTATATATCAATGCATTTTAACTATGTTAGTATAATCATAATGCTATTAGAATTTATGATAAATTGTTTTATGTCATTGTCTAGGCATCATATTTTAGGAGTCATTCTGTTATCTTAGTATCAAAATAGTGACCGTAGATTTACATATATATATAATTTATTTATGATTTTATTTATTTATATCTAGACAGAGGGGATGGGAGGGAGAAAGGAAGAGAAACATCAATGTGTGGTTGCCTCTCACATGCCCCCTACTGGGAACCTAGACCACAACCCAGGCATGTGCCCTGACTGGGAATTGAACTGGCTACCTTTTGGTTCACAGGACGACAATCCACTGAGCCAAACTGTGTAGGGCTAGATGCTTATATTTTTAAAATCTTCCATAAGTCAATATAAAAAAGTTCAAACATAATTTGAATGCCATTGCATTGACTTAGTGTGTAAACAGTCACACTCACAGATGTGGTAAGAAACAAAAACAGCTATTTGACATGTCATTAACACTAATTTTGTTTTCTGGCACTAATGTATTTGCTGTTGCATGTCTAGAACTTTCAAAGATTAACTCAGTCCAGATATTAAGATACCTATGCTCCTATGTTATGTTTTATTTTTCACCTTATTTTCCCTAGCTCTTCACTGTACACCTCAAAAATAAGAATAATTACATTATTTAGGAGCAATTTTAAAAGAATAACAATAGTTGAACCTAACATCCACATTATGATATAGATGCATTATTCTTTAAGTGTAAATAAATGGTCTTGGTATTCTAGGGATTAGAAAAAGACTACTGATGTTTTCAAATTTGTTCAGAAACTTTGAAATTATAACTTGTATTAAAACAAACCCAATGAATCATTTATTAAAAACAATGGTGCATAAGACTTAAAAAAGAAATGATACAGCTTCCACTCCTTTAATTTATTGCATAAGCTATACAAAATAATATTCTTCCAATTCCAAATTTGGCAAACTATTAGTTTTTTTTTTTTTTCCAATTAAACTGTGTTCACAGGCAAATAATGTGTCATCCTGGGATTTTATTTACTTTTGAGTGATTACAAAAAGATCAAACAAGCTAGCAAATAAAACAGCAAGAGAATGAAGCCTGATTGTATATTAAATGAATAATTCAATTTTTCAAAACTTAAGTATTTGCAAAAGTTGTGGTACATTTTCACAACTTTTGAAATACCATTTGGCTCCGAAAAGAAGGAAATCTTACTTTTTACTAAAACGTGGATGGACCTGGGGTCCATTATGCTAAATGAAATAAGACAGTTAGAAAAAGACAAATACCATATGATTTCACTTGTAAGTGGAACCCAATCACAAAGGAAAAAGTATAGCACACTAAACTTAAAATAAACAGGTGGAAGGAAATAAAGATTCCTACAAAAATTAAGGAAATACATTGAGAAAACAGAAGATCAAGGAAAAATGCTGATTTTTCCTAAGTAAAAGCTGATTTTAAGAAATCAATAATATAGATAGAACCTTAAGGAAAAAGAGAGTCCAAATCACTAGAATCAGATTACAAGTAACAGAGGAGACATTACTGACCTTAGCAAAATAAAATGTATTATAAGGTAATTTTATGAAAAATTGTATGTCAGTGAATTAGATAGCTTAGATGAAATGAAAAACAATCTTGGAAAGACACAGTACCAAACTGACTTAAGAAGAAATGACAACTTAATTAAACTATGTAAAGACAAGTCATTTAATTAATAATAAAAACACTGTCCACAAAAATGGCTCAGGACCAGAAGGCTGCACCATTGAATTTTTCAAAACATTTAAAAATAGAAATGATAACAAAATTACACACTCTTTTATTTTTATTTTATTTTATTTTTTTGCACTTTATTTATTTATTTTTATTTTATTGATTATGCTATTACAGTTGTCCCATTTCTCCCCCATCATTCCCTTCTACCCTGCACACCCCCTCCCACCCATATTCCCCCACTTTGGTTCATGTCCATGGGTCATAAGTTCTTTAGCTTCTACTTTTCACACACTATTCTTGCCCTCCCCTTTCTATTTTCTATTTTCTATTTTCTATACCATCTATGCTACTTGTTCTCTGTACCTTTCCCCCTCTCTCCTCCTCCCACTCCCCTGTTGCTAACCCTCCATGTGATCTCCATTTCTGTGTTTCTGTTTCTGTTCCTGTTCTACCTGTTTGCTTAGTTTGCTTTTGTTTTAGGTGTGGTTGTTAATATCTGTGAGTTTGCTCTCTTTTTACTGTCATATGTTTTATCTTCTTTTTCTTAGATAAGTCCCTTTAACATTTTATATAGTAAGGGCTTGGTGACAATGGACTCCTTTAACTTGACCTTATCTGAGAAGCACTTTATCTTCCCTTCCATTCTAAATGACAGCTTTGCTGGATAGAGCAATCTTGGATGTAGGTCCTTGACTTTCATGACTTGGAATACTTCTTTCCAGCCCCTTCTTGCCTAGAAGGTTTCTTTTGAGAAATCAGCTGACAGTCTGATGGGAACTTCCTTATAGGTGACTGTGCCCTTATCCTTTGTTGCTTTTAGAATTCTCTCCTTCATTTTAATCTTGGCTAATATAATGATGATGTGCCTTGGTGTGTTCCTCCTGGGGTCCAACTTCTTGGGGACTCTCTGGGCTTCCTGGACTTCCTGGAAATCTATTTCCTTTGCTGGATTGGGGAAGTTCTCCTTTATTATTTGTTCAAATAAGTTTTCCACTTGTTGCTTTTCCTCTTCCCCTCTGGTACCCCTATAACTCGGATGTTGGGACATTTAAAGATGTCCTGGAGGTTCCTAAGCCTCTCTTCATTTTTTTTTTTTTTTTTGAATTCTTGTTTCTTCCTTGTTTTCTGTTTGGTTGTTTCTTTCTTCCTTCTGGTCCACTCCATTGATTTGAGTCCCAGTTTTCCTCCTATCACTATTGGTTCCCTGTGCATTTTTCATTTCACTTATTATAGCCTCCATTTGTTCATCTAATTTGCTACCAAAATCAACCAATTCTGTGAGTATCCTAATCACCCGAGCTTTGAACTGTGCATCTGATAGGCTGGCTATTTCTTGGTCACTTAGATGAATGAGCTCTGGGGCCCTGATCTGTTCTCCCATTTGAGCCATCTTTGGTTTTGTTTGTTTGTTTTTTGGTCTGGTCCCAGCTGTTACATAGTGAGGGGCAGAGCCTTAGGTGTTCCCCAGGGTGGGGCAGCCCAGTCTCTGGGTTGCAATGCTGGATGTGGGGGCCGGTCTGAGAAGGAACAATGGTGTTTGCTCCACTCTCTCTCAGATTCCAGTCCCTTCCGCAGCTTTCCCCAAGCAAATTGGGCCCTTCTGTTGCTGATTTCCATGTGGGTGGGCGTTTGTATGTTCTAGGACCCTGTGGGTCTCTCTAACACATTCTCCTGTGAGGCTGGGAATCTCTCCCAGAACCTCAACCCCCACAAGTGTTTTCAACTGGTGCTTTTAGGCTTCGCTTCCCGGCGCTGTGGCCCTGCATTGTGCAGTCTGTCTTGCTGCCCATTTTTACCTGGTTTATATGCATGCGAATGTGTGACCGCGGTCAGCGGCCTTGTGCATATTGCTTGGTCTGCTCATTGCCTCCCCTCACTCAGTAACTGCTGCCTGTACACCCGGGACCACTAGCCCTGCTTTTTCTTGCTGCAATTCCTCTCTGGTGGCCGTTGACTCCGCCCCTCTTACCGGTCTGGGTGAATTGTTGTCGGACTTCTGTACAATTCAATCCTCTATCTGTTCTGTTTGGTTTTTTTTTTTTGGTTCTATATATTTTTGTCCTTAATCTTGGTTGTGAGAGGAGGCACAGTGTGTCCACCTACACCTCCATCTTGTACCCTGCCCTTGTAGTTGAGTTTTGATTGCTATTGGCATGTCAATGGGAGGGATTTACCACCAGGTCTTTATTCTTTTCTTATGGAAGAAACCCTATTTACAATATATTTTTTATCCACAAAGCTTCTACTATTACATATAATATCTACATATATTTCTTCTTTTTACACCAAATATCTGTCACCACTATTATTACACATTTTCTATGAAAGTAGTTAGGAAAAGTGACTTATATGTTCAAATATCTAACACAGGAATACCAACTTAAATTCTAGTTTTATTTTGTCATTAGCCATTTGTAGATTTTGTATGTCATCCTCTCAAGACTCAGTTTCTTATCTTAAAATTTAATATAATCATTTATCTTCAGTATTTAATGAGACAATGTATGCTTAAGGCTTCACCTTGAGCTGTTTCACATAACAAACATGTATTAACTGTCTTCCCGTATTATTCTTTCAAGATCAGGGATGTTTTAGCTATCTTTAAGCAAAGGTCTGATTAGGTAAATAGGGATAGATAGAAGGGATGATCTTGTAATAGATAAGCTCCTTCTTTCTAGTGTAAAGATAAAATGACAGTTTTGTTTTATTATTTTATTTAACATCCATGAGACATTATAATGCTATTAACTATGAATTGTGACAGAAACAAATTTGGGGCTTGTGCTTTTTGGGGGGAGGAAGGGGCAAATAAGAATAAGTTACTTGGTTTAATTCTACTATTTTTACTATTAATCTGTTGCTAATATGAGTGCCACAATGATTAATCATTAAAATACAGTTTTTTTTGAATATTGAAATCTGAGCAATCAAACATATTTGAACATAAAAATACAAAAAATGTGGTGGTCTCAAAGGGCTAGGGAGTGGAGAATATGAGTTATTAATAAATGAGTATGAAGTTTCAGTTAAGCAAAATGAACAGCTCCTGAGATCTGCTATACAACATTTTATCTATAATCAACCAAAATGTACCATATACTTAAAAATTTAAGAGGGATACTGTTATATCAATTTTTTACACAATAAAATAAATTAAACATAATTTTTCAAATATTGGATTTTTTTAGGAAGTTTTCTTAACCTTTTTAGGTGCTCAATACTGCTGCTCAAATGACTATTTTTCATTTTGGAAAATAAGTGTATGTTTATGTGCTCTTAATTTTCTCGGTAGACTATATCTTGTAAAATCACAGTAATTTATACACATTGAGGATTAAGCCAGTCTGAATTAGAGGTAGAAAATGTCAATTATTTTTAAGCCTTTTGGACCTGATGTAAAAAATAGACATGTCTGGAGTCCTCAGAAATGAGTATGTCTTCCTGGCTAACTATCTTTTTGACCTTGTAACTTGCTATTGATTGGCTTAATAAAGTTTATTTCTTCTTAGATCACAGAAAGGTGAACTTTATCCTAGTAAAGTTTAAGTAATAACAAATTCTGAATTTCTACAGCTTGCATTTTAATGTTCAAACATATATATTCTATATTATTCACCTTTGTTTATTTGTAGCATTGGATTGAAATTCCTTAGTTTCAAATGTTAACACATCTATAAACAGTTTCAACACAGTAGGAGGGCAATTGTGTTTTATCATATTCCTCTTGACTTCTTGTCTTACTTGCCTCTCCTTCTCTCAATAAATATTAGTTGATGGTAATCCTACCCTCAAAGACCTCTCTAATGGCTACGTTCTTTATGCTGCAATATTGATGGGGTACATCAGAAGTATGTAACTCAGACTTTTTATTTCAGCAATTTTCTATCCTATTTACTTTAACTGGCACCCCTAGAGTTACAGGGCTTTATTGACTTAGTTTAAATGTGTTATAGTTGCTTATGGGTTAAGCAGGTAGGCTGATTGCATTAATAAAAATTGATAAGTAGGCAGGTTATCCTTCCTAATTTATTTCCATGGCAACAGACAAGCAACCTTGCCTTGTTTCTCAGGAGCAGAATGCTAATAATCAAATGTGCCTTACCCAGATGAATATATAACACAGTTTGCTAATATAAATGTCTCGACACTGTGTATATTACTGAAGAGAAATACACATTAATTCTGCATCTAATACACATGATGGATATGCTCAGGAGAATGAAAAAATGAGAAAGTTCCTCTGAAACATCAAAATTGTT
Source organism: Anoura caudifer (assembly GCA_004027475.1). Lineage (NCBI taxonomy): Eukaryota > Metazoa > Chordata > Mammalia > Chiroptera > Phyllostomidae > Anoura > Anoura caudifer. Next base: position 159,475 of record PVKU01001696.1, on the reverse strand, counting down.
CATTAAACTAATGTATTTTAAATAGAGTATACAGTGACCAATTTAATTCTCTGGCACTCGTATTGTTTATTTCATGGGGTGCTCATATTACAGGAAAATGTAGTAATACATAGTTATTTTGACATCTCAGAAAATAATGGGTCCTGCACAAGAGTTCAATTAAGCAATAATCCCTGGGAAAAATGGTCATTACTACCAGTTAATGATTGGTTTGTTAGTTAATTGCCCAAGGCAAAGCTGAGGGTGGTTAGGAATCTAACAAACGAGTTGTGAATTGTAGCAATGGCTTGTGAATTGCAGCACTGAGAGACCTTAAAGGATTTTTCCCTGGTTATAAACCACCTTTAATGGTTTATAATAGCAATAATGTGCTTTTGAAGATTGATTATAACATAGGCCAGCCTCTGAAACAACAGATATTTCTAGGAAATTGACAATTGATTTTGTGTGATATTTCCTGATACTGCAAATTTGCAAGTATGACTTTTTGCTCTAGAATATAGGTGTCTACATTATTCACATATATTGCTCATTTGATCAAAATACATGCAATAGTGGCCAAGCTACCAATAGTATTTTTCTGTCATGTTTTTTTATGGTTAAGAATATTGAGTGAATTCTTATTATTTTCTTTAAGTGTCTGGTTGACAAATTTTGACCTGCCTATTAGTTTAATTTCATCTTGAAATTGGATTACCCACAGAGTTTTGCCTTAAAAGACTTTGTGAATACAGAGTGGACTTTGGATCCCACTCCCAGCTCTCACATGAAGACACTGCAGTTGGCTCTCCTGGCCCACAACCATGCCCTCCTGTGTTCACGACTGATTTAACAGAATAAATGTACTGCATTCAGAATTTCTTTATCTAACATCAGCCATATCTTACAGCTTCTCTTTTTTAATCCTAAGAAATTAGACTTCATTAGTCTGGGTGCTTGCCTCACAAAACTACTTATAATGAAACTCTAATAGCTTCTGGGATACAGGAAGGCTTCAACGGCTCTTAGGAATAAGGCTTTGTTCTCAGCTTCAATTAAGGCCGGTCTGCACAACTGACAACCTCAGTTTGTCAACTGGTGAATTGATTAGGGGAATCAGTGAAACTGATAATTTGCTCCTTGAGGTATATTTTTGAAAAAAAAAATCAAAAACAAATATTTTGAAGGGAATTATTTTCTTTTATTTTTGTTCAAATACAGTTGTCTCCATTTTCCTTCCACCAGTTTCCTCTGCCCCACCCTCCATCCTTCCTCTCTTTGGCTTTGCCCATGGGTCCTTTATACATGTTCCTTGATGACATTTCCCCACCTTGATTAATTTTATTAACATTTTGTAGGTATCAGCTAGAAATTTGAATTAATTTCAATCAGTTAGGTTGTGTAGAAGAGGAATTAGTTTAATTCTATGTATATGCACTAGGCACAAATTACCAAATTAAATTGTTTGATTAAAATATTCACATGAATCCACAGTATCTTATTAAAGTGTTCTATCACTTATGTATGGGTATTGGCTTTCGTTCAAGTAACATCTCATGATAGAATTTCTGTTGGTCCAAAAACTGAAAAAAAAATCTCTCCCTCTCTCTCTGCCTCCGTTCCTCTCTCTCACCCTGCTGGCAACAACCATCACTTGATTACAGAGATATTAACTTTACAAAGAAGTAAAATGAGAATCTCATAGGCTAAATGGCCTATTAAATGTTCCACAGATATAATGAGAAGAATTAGGATTCAAAAAATTTAGTCTGGGTGTTGTCAATCCAAACCATAAGTTTGTTTATATTACTTAAAAGATCAGAGGAAGGAAAGTATACAGCCAACACGGTCCTAAACACAATAAAAATGATCTCGGAACAATATTGCAACAGTTTGAAGCTAATGTTTTCAGATGCATAAAAAGTGATTATATTACTAAAAGAATACCATTCTAAAATGTCTTCCTAAAATCTTTTTTTTCCCTGAGAATAATTTTATTTTATGGATATTCTAAGCACAGTAAGAGTCTGCATGTTCCATAATACATTTACCTCAAGCATTAAACAGAGCAATTAAGACTCAATAAATTTGGATTTTTATCTTAGGCAGAGTAGGCTCCAGAGGGTCACCAAATTCACACATAGTGTTGACACCTTATTTACGTATATCTCATTCACATACTTACATACATGTAGAGGTGAAGGCTTGGGTATACTTGATGATTCAACAATTTATGCTATATGTTATGGTTTATGTTTTCCTATTTACTAAACCAATCTGTTGTATGTTGGTACTTTTGTTTCTCAGTAATGCATATTTGTGTTTAGAAGATACAACACACCTGACATTAGATAAAGAATTGATGATACGTAAATAATGACTATTAGCCCAATAAAGACATGCTGTCAGCAGAATATCTTCTCTTTTTAAACTTAATTGAGAATGCAATGCAGTGTGTACATTATATTGCTCCAATTAATTCAAATCATTCCTAATTGGAATCTCTTAAATAACTCCCTCCTGGGTCTTGAGAGGAAATTGAATCAAGCATTAAATCAGGAAGTCATTGCTATCTTTAAATATATTGTTATTTATAATCAAATATGTTGATGGTGATGTTACTAAAGATTAAGGAGAAATTATTTTCTTGTACTCTATAAGTAAGAGGGTAAGGTTAGTTAAAATTATGGTTAACTGACAGTGGTAAAAACCAATGAAATATTAAATACATAATCATTTCTGGGGACAACTGGAATTGCTTGAAGTACTTATGATGGAAAATCACTGATTAAAATACAAACCTAGAAACAGCAGAAGCTAATTTAACTGTATGAGTTAGAATAAAACTCACTACTGATAAAGAGGTGTATGAGGTGTAATGGTAAGAAAGAGAAATTATTAGTTGCAAAATATGTAATGAAAAAGGAGGTTTCATGCCGAAATAATAATAATTAATTGCTTAGTGTAAAATATAGATCAAGATAGAATAACCTTTTTTAAATATTTAAAAATATAAGATTTGGAAGAAAATTACACTTACATTGTATTTTCCAACTGAAATCTCCCCACATTGCCTTGAGTACTAGTCTCTACCCAGTGCCTTGAGTTCTCGTCAATAGAAAGATGGCAAAACTGGTGTGTGGATTCTTTGCCTGTAATCACCTTAGCTTTTATTCACTCTGTGGGGATATGATGGCGAATGATTCCTGGGAAACATCTGGAAACCAGGTACCAAAGATACTTGAGCCCTAAGATGAAAGGAGTCACTTGGGGGAGAACAGCTCATTGATAAGTAGTGCCAGCTTATGAACTTATGTGAGCAGGAGCTAAAGTTCTAATGTACGAAGTTCTAATGTTTTGTGGTGTATACATTACTATAGCTAGTGTTATTCTGAGTACTATGGGAATCAAAAAGAATGCAGCATAGCTAACTTAAATTTGTTATCATATTTACCTAATTATTGGGGTGTAGGTTACACACAATGTGATATTGGAAGAGAGAAAGATGGAGTTCCATATTATGAGGTGACAAATTTTGGTAAATGTGTGATTCTAAAAACTTTTACATCAGACCATGTACATGCTGAGCTTGCAGGTCTCAACACTAAATACAGAGTTGGGAAGAGTCAGAGTGAAATGTGCAAACCACCCCAAATGATACAATCTTTAGCATACAGGTATCATAAAAGTTGACATCTAGAGAATAGATAATAGTAAAATGTAGTAAAATTGTTAGGATGGGATGAGTTTTGATCATTAGTTGCCTTGTTTTTAATATAATTTATTCAATTATAAGTATAGAATCTATCATTTAATAGTGACTGTGATTCATGATTGGCTTCACAAAAGTCTGAAACTTTATTAGTTGACACCTTTGATCTGATATGAACCACTGCTAGCGCCTAACTATAAATTTTGGACCTTGTTAGAGCAAGAAATGTGTTCATCTGTTTTCAACCACTAGCATCTGGGGGTTTAGCTGTGACTATGAGTAGCACTGACTTAACAAACACAGAGAGCTGCATTTTTAAATTATTCTCTGCCCCCCTGGGTGGGAGAAGTCCCTTTACGAAGCCTCCACCCTCTCAGATCCCTGCATCTTCTGTGGTGGGGGATGTTGACCCAGGTCCTGGTAAGAATTTTTTCACCTGAGGCAATAAATGTGTGCTTTGAGGGTAGAAGTGGGATTGTCAGAAGATAACCATTGGAAATTTTTGTAATGTTATAAAATTTGAGGCTAGACTTAAGTTTTTTAAGTTGAAAGTCAACTTCTGGCCCTTTCCCTTTAAGGTCTGATGAAGAACACACTTCTCTGTGAATTACAACCAAGATCATAAAACCAAGCCACGTGGAGGAACAGAAATTCTAGCTTACTTTTCTTGCCCAGTTTATTTTCCCCTCACCTCTCTCTCTCTTTAGTTGAAAAATCCTCATCTGACTCGCCTACAACTCCCAAAGTAGAGCAATCTTAGACAGTTTTTTTTTTTTTTTTAAATCTTCTTCCTGTAACTGTTGGGGGAGGACAACCTAAGAATGGAGCTCCCACCTTCTGCCCACCCTCCCATAGAATTGGCATCTAAGCCTATTACCATTGGAAGTCCACATGCTTTTTATTGCATAAAGCAAAAGGCAGCTTCTGTTGACATTTTCTCTGGCCGGTGGGTGGTGAGGAGTTCCAAAATGCTGGCCTTGGCGATAGCTCCCTTTTCTCTCTGGCTTGCTGTTTCCAGCACCAACATGCACATCTTGAGCTTTGCTCCTGCTTTGTGTTCAGTAATTAATATGCAGATCTATATTACCAAATGTTTACTCAACTGCTTGTAAGCAAGCAGCAGCTCACTAAGGCATTGGTACAGCCTCATGTAACCTTTCAAGGCAATTGTTTCTAATGTTTCCTTCACAACGTTTTACAGAGATGGCCCACTCTTAAAATAACTCTGTAATTTTTTTCAACTCATTTCAAAGGCCTTCTTAGATGGGCATCTAAGAATCTGAAAATATCTACGGCTTTTGATACTACATCATATGTTGTATGAGCTTTAAAAATTATACAATTTTCTCTCCCACACAATTTAATGTTTCCTTTTGGCTATTTCATGTAGAGAACTGGGCACATGGATAAAAACATTTCAACCAAGTCCATCACTGATGTTACTTCAAATCTGAGAATGATACCCTGTGCCCTACCCAGGCTTTTTTGAAGCTAGATTCTACAGGTATTCACCAACTTTCTCTTAGATATATGTCAAAGAACAATTCCCTAAGAAATTACAATTTATCCAGCTGAGGGTAGATCATATTAAATTGGGTAAATCTGATTCTCTGTGTGCAATATGGCATATATCAGCCCTCCAGGACCTCTGTGCCACTAGGAATGTATTTCTGAAAAATCTTGTCTGACTTTAACTCACAGTTCTCAATTCAGCTGACATTAGCCATCATAGTGAGTCTTAGAGCAAAGAGCCATGGGAAGACCATCTCATTAAGTGTGAGTGTTTTACAATTACTGAATGTAATGGTCCTCTCCCCTGCTCCCTCTGTGTGAACTTGTAGTCTGTATATACCTATGGTATCAGATAATTAAAAACTCACTGCTTCTTCCAGACGACTGTCATAAGTCCATAGGTCTGTATTGCAATGGGGTTGCACCACCTGCTTTTGAATACATGTATTCCAGGCAAAACCGCTTAGGGGATTGATGAACTGGGTTCTCCCTAGAGCCACCTTGGGGTCATCTGCTCCCTAGTCACCACCTAAGCTCTTGTTAGTTGAGAGACTCTCTCTGGAGATGCGCCCATGCCCAGAGCCTGAGGCAAGGTCCCTCTGTATTGGGTTGCTAGGGTGGTGACTCTGTATCAGGTTACCTTCCACAGCAACACAGCCCTCCCCATTTCTGCTTATGTTCCTCACATGTAGACATTAGGAAAGGGTTTCCCAAGTAACTGTCCTTCCCACCCCTTCTACCTGTGAGAAGCCAATCCTTTCCCCCTCTCCCTAACAATTTCTGGTCAGCCACTTTCATCCAGATTCCTCAAATCACTTGAAAAATCACTCAAGTATTATGTCCCCTAATAAAACTGTCAAAATAAGAGGAAAATAATTTAAATTGTCATGGGGTCAAGCTGAAGAGTTCACTTCTCTTTATTGGAATTGGTATTTATTTGAGCTAGCTGTAGCTCAGTGACTGAAAATCAAGCTTTATTTTAAATATGTCCTTTGTTTAATGATACAGAATTGCACCTTCAATAATGGAAAGAGGTTTATAGAGAAAAAGAACCATGTCTAATGGGTATTGAAATGCAATTTCACAGACATTCTTGAGCCTGTTCCTCTAATAATATTACTTTGCACTTAACCAATTTATTTGCTTAATGTGAATTTGGTAAGGAATCTAAAATCAGAGAAATAAAAAATACCTAGGCTATTTTCATATGTAAAATATCAACCAAAATAAATACATTTTTTAAAAATTTTATTATTGTTCAAGTACAGTTTTCTGCCTTTCCTCTCTCCTTTCCCCCCGACCCCAGCCATCCCCACCTACCTCCCCTGATTCCACACCCCCTTGGTTTTATCCATGAGTCCTTTATAGATGTTCCTGAAAACCCTTCACCCTTTTCCCCTCATTATCCCCTTCCATGTCCCCTCTGGTCACTGTCTATTTGTTCCTAATTTCAATGTCTCTGGTTATATTTTGCTTGCTTGCCTGTTTTGTTGATTAAGTTCCACTTATAGGTGAGATCATATGGTATTTGTCTTTCACTGCCTGGTTGATTTCACTTAGCAAAATGCACTTTTTTATGTACATTTTTAATCAAAATACATTTTTTACCAAAATGATTGCCACAGAGATAATCAGGGACATTATTTGATAGGTCATTTTGAAACATGGTCAGCATCACAACATCCCTTTAAGGACTTGTTTTATTATGTCAGTGGTCGCAAGAGAGACTAAACCATAAGAGACTATTTCTAATTATAAATAGGTCACGTATTCATCTACATAACCTTTTTCTCACAATTTGGGACTTAAGCAAATAATTTAGCATATTTTTAACACGAGGAAAATATTCAAGCAGGAGCAGAGTGAAATAAATATCCTGTAGAATTCCAGTCCTAAAATGGAAAAACAAACCAGAGCCTTCCTGTGAGTATTTAAATAAATCTGCTCAGTTTTTTCCCTCTAGACGACTGGGGTTATACACATTGCTCTGAGTCAGGGAAAATGCTAGAAAGACATCTAGACCTGGAGAATAATAGAATGTTTATTTTTTCATCTCTAATGATGTGGTAAACTGTAGGAAAGGATGATACTCTTGATAAATGAATAAGAGAACTACAGCTATTCTCACTTCAGCTAAATATGATCCATGAATGAGTAGCGGGAAGGTGATAAACTAGGCCACTTACTTGTATGAGTTCAATAAATACATTGTGGTCTAACTCAGTCCATATTCACAAGTGGCCTGGATACTGCATTAAAAATGCATTTTTTGCACTTCACAATACTTTCATTATTTTAGATTCATACACATTTGTCTTCGGTCTCCACTTGCATAGAACCAGATTTGGAAGAATCTCACTGGTCTTCTAACCCATATTTTGCTTACGTAACTTTCTTAACCTTACTAATGGATGTTATAGCATTTAACCTTGAAAATAGTTAATAACTACTTCACAAAGTAATGTATTTCATTAAAGGAAAATGTGAACAAATAAAAAGTCTGGCATGAAGTTGAGCTAAAATCCATAACCATGTCTGTATTTCTTGTAACATTTATCATATGCTACTCCAGTTCTTTTAATGTCCTCCCACTCTCTTAAGTTCCTAAGTCTGACACTGTAAGATAAACAGTCTTTGTAAATTATCTCTTTAGAACAGCAAATAAAGGTTCTGTTGTTTACATTAGTGCAGCTATTGCTTATTCACAAGTGCACCTTAAGCCTGTGTTTGCTCTTTTAAACACATCACACTTTTAATGAGTATTGAACCTGTATATGAAAACCTCTAGCCCTTTTGAAAATCAGTTTTTTGTGGGGGAGCTCCCCCCACAGGCCCCCCACCAGCCACCACAGGTGAGAATAAGTCTACCAAGACATGATCTGGTTGGGGGGAAAGGTGGCTGATCTCTCAAAGGAGAAGGACTGAGAGACTTTTCCTCAATGGGCTTTTATTAGGTTCATTTTGCACAGGAATACAGGTAAAGCTCATTAATCATTGTCAGGCAGTAAGGATCAAAAATAGATAACATACAAAAACTACCAGGGCTTATTCTGAGTCCGGGTCTGTTAGTTAAAGGGCTACAAAACTTTGAGAAACAAACTCATTTCCTGCTTGTACCCTTATCATTTAATTGAGAGCATTCTTAGCAAAGCAGGTTTCACAGGATTTTATATATTCTTTCTTAGGCCTGATCACCCAGGGAATCTGCCCTATCTAGCACAGAGCTGCACAGCCCTCTAGCATTGTTTCAGGCTTAAGTCAGGCAGGGGAAGTAAGGCAGCCAAGAGATTAGGAGACTTCTCCCAGACAGAATGAGGACTCTGGCTACATCAAACCCGAGGGGCGAGGGTCCATCACCCCCTTTTGCTGTAGCCCCCCAAGCCCTTCCCTGTGACTTCCCCATGGTTGTGCCTGTCTTAGGTTGTTCCCCCTTGGGGAATCTTACCTGTGATTAGCTAACTGATCAGGCATTGGGGGCCAGTAGTAGATAAAGTAAAAGGAGCAGAAGCAGCACTCCAACCAGGGAGATAAGCTTTGTCTCCTTAGTGGCTTATGGTCGAAAGCCTTACTCAGCCTTATCCATGTGGGGGTTACAGCTTCTGTAACCAGGCAGGGCAGTTCCCAACAGTTGTTATCTTTATATTCCGTATACCATACTGAAAAATTCATCATTAATTATGAGTATTATATTTTTCGATTATGCTTTTGATGGAAAGGTCATATAGAATTTTGTTTTTAATATGTTTTATGTTAACTATCTATTGAAGTTTTCTCTTGCCAATTTGATAATCTTATTTTTTTCTCAAAATTTGGAACACTTCACAAATTTCTGTGTCATTCTTGCACAGGGGTCATGCTAATCTCTTCCGTATCATTCCAATTTTAGTAAGTGCTGCCTGTATGAGTCTGATAACCATTTTATCTGACTTCCTCTGAAATGAGAAACAAATATCAATTTATTTAATTTAGAAATTTTGATCAGCTGATCAAGAATCAACAAACTGTACAATAATGTAATCTGAATTTCATTATGTACAGAGATCCATAGTTTATTAAAGGGAGAAAAAATAAAGATCATTTAAGCAAACACCACCATTTAATTTTACGGAAAGTAAGCCTTAGGGAAATAAAATGGCTTTCTTGACATGGTTAAATATTTGTTGAAACCAAGCTATATTATATTTATTTGTAGTACCCTCTATTTCAGGAAAAAAATTCCAAATTCTCATGTTTGATTTATAAGCTCTGAAAATTAATTATGGCTAGTTGTTAAAATATATTAATTTATCTAGATTTTAGACAGTAGAGATAATAGGAATTCTGTTACTAGCAGAGTGTCTTAAAAGAAGAAACAAGTGATACAAATACCTTATTTTCCCCTGATAATTACTGTAATGTTTCTTGATGGATGTATGCATGGTAGCCTGATGTTTAGTTTTAGATGGGAGTGAAAGGATGTTAGAATATTTTCTCATTTAGTATTTGTAAATAAAATATTGAACTCTGCAGTCCTTCTCAATCTCAGAACATTCTGACCTCAGAAACAGTTTTAACACACTATTGGCTGCTGGCTTAGTTTGTTAGAATAATTGTTTTTGTTAAAGTTGAGAGGAGAAGCAAAGAAAAGTTCATGATTTATTGATCTGTTTTTCTGGCTGGCTTGAAATAAGTGAATTGGTATCAATTCTCTATGCATGTATTGATTGCTATATAAAAGGACCTCTATAGGGGCAGTCGAATACTGTTGAAAGTAGTTAAAACTATCTCCTGATAAACCTTATGAGATTTTCATAGGGTCAATTTTATTTGAGCACTACATTCTTGTTTTTGTCATTTTTAGAGAAAATAGAAAGCCAATTTAAGTTCAGTGCACCTCTTTTTACTTGTGATCCTAAAGTGATCAACCGTCCCCATGGGTTGACAGTAAAGTTCCAAATTTAAAACTGTAGTGGTTGATTCAAGTTCCATAACTTGTTTCTAGTTCTCATATATTCTTAAAGTTAATTAAGTAAACTTTTTAATGAATGTTGTTTCACTGAAGAAAAATGGAACTATGTAGTAATATGTTCATCTTGAATTTTTCTTCACATTTCATGTTCGAAATGTCAGTCTCGCAGCCTCATCGATATACAAACAGGGTTTTGTAGAGTGATCATTATCTGGTTTTATAAATGCTTAAAAGAGTGTTTTCAACAACCTGTTTTCAGAGATCATCCCTAATAGAATAGAAATAAATATAATTCAGATTTTCATTTCTCTTTTTGAAATTTTAGAGAACATTGATCCACTCACAAATTTAAAACACATAGAAGTATATGAAGGATAGTGGAGTGATCACAAGATCACACTGTTACATATAATGCATGTAAATCTGACAACAGCAGATTGTTGTTTGAAATAACTGCATGCTGCTTAACAACAGGAATACATTCTGATAACTGCATTGTTGGGTGATTTGGTGGCTGTGGGAACACTACGGAGCAGCTACGCAAACCCAGATGTTACAGCCGACTCCAGTCCAGACCACAGGTAGGCCGCTCTCACACATGCCCTCTCTCACTGACGGAAATGCTGTTATGCAGCCATGACCACTTGTTATTGGTATCCATGAGGGCATTCTCTTTTGGTAAAATTTCAAATGACAAAGTATAATTTTCCCTAAAGTTACTTCACCATTGTTTTTTTTCCCAGAAATGTAATAAATCAAGATTGCAGAAACTATTTGCCTACACAAGATGGGGCAAAAGTAGGACCACAGTTGTAAATATATGAAACAGCTCATTCTGGTATTTGTATTTATTATTTATTACATTATTTTTCATATGAACAACTATAAACCTACCTTTTCCCACATTGTATTTAAAATACAGTTTGGTTCTGGATTAAAATGACATAAAGTCTCCTCACACCACCTTGCACAAAGGACTGGCAATACTGTATGTGTTGTAGGGGCAAAAATCATGTCTTCATTTTTGGTGGTAGTCCTATGCATTGTTAGATATTTATTCCCTGGAGCACCATCAGTAAGATGTGTGTGGTATCTCTCCCCAAAAGCATTTTACAAACAAAACTATGTACATAAATTTCTAAAATTCCCATATTGTATGGTTTTACTCTTCATGAAAACTACTGCTTATATTTTATGGTATAGATTAGATACTGTAAATTATATAAAAATGAACACAGAGATATAGTTATTGCCATAGTATCATTATATGTATAAATTAGAACTGAGAACTTGGACTAGAACTCACAAAGAAGAAACTTTCAGCTTAAGAAAGCCTGACAACCTCTAGACTGTAACGTTCTTCTAAAAAGCAGACATGTACAGCAAAAATCAATTACCCAATAGCAATTTGACAAAAAGCAATCCTTCTAATGACTTATTGATTGAATGGCCAAATTTCCAAGAGTGAATGAATATAACAGCATTTTTCCAATTTATCAATTTTTTCAGTTAATTCACAAAAATATTGCTATAGAAATTTATATATATTTCTGGCATCACATAACTGTCATTTAATTTGGAAAATAATTTTCATGTGAATTTTGTATTTTGGATATTGTTCAAGGTCAAAAATTTTATAGTAGAAAGTGTTTCATTTTCATAACGTTTTCATTCTCTCTTACATTCATTTTTTATTATGTTGATTTTTAGGTATCTAAACACATGCCCAATTATCATCTGTCTAGAATACTTTGGCTGGAATTCCTTAATTCAACTGCAGACTGACTATATAACTAGTAACACTTCACCTAAATTTATCTTTTATTGTATGTAAGTGCTTCATTTCAGTGTTCTTGGTTATTATTTATATGCACTTGTTTGTTTTATCACCTTTTGGAATAATAACTGAGGAGCGTGGCCATGTTTAGTTCACTGAATATTTATATTTTCTAAAATCTCTAGCTTTTTGTCATAACACTTTATAAATGCTCAGTGAATAGGTCTTGCTTCACTCACTGATAGCTGGAGCTTGAGCGTGAAGCACATTTTACAGACTGTCTATGGCAATCTATTAGGAAAATAACCAGCTCAGTCCGGTAAATCATGCAGGGAAGGAATGAACAAATTTAACTTCAAGTTCAATGATTGCCATCGAATGTATGAAATCATCACCAATTGCTCTTTTGCTTTTTTAAAAATTGATTTTAGAGAGAGAGAGGAAGGGAGAAAGAGAGAGAGAGGCATTGATTTGTTGTTCCACTTATTTATGCATTCATTGGTTGATTCCTGTATTTGCCCTGACTGGGCTCTGAACCGTAAACTTGGTGTATGGGGATGACACTTTAACCAACTGATATACCCAGCCAGGGTCTCACTCTTTTACTTTAATTTCCCATTAGTTGTGTGATTGCCATGTCACTGCACTACTCAATGGATCATTTTTAATAAATTGGTCAATTTGCAAAAGGATCTCATTCAAAATTTTCTTTTAAAAATTCCCAGTGAATTCAGTGTTTTCTAGAACTGACCACATCATCAGAAAATTCAGCCTGACCTAGACTTAGCCTGTGTCTCTGATATCAGACCACTGAGATAAAGAAAGGGGATATTTTTCTTTACTTTGGTCTTTTTTTATTGAAATAAAATTGATATATAACATTGCGTAAGTTTAAGAGAACTGGAGGAACCAGGAGTCCTGAGAGAAATACCACTGGCCATTTTCCCTCTTTCTTTGCTAATTCTTCCCTCTTTTCATAGATTTCATTCAAATCTCTTCCTTTTTCTTCTTTTCCTGTTGCTTCAAAATAATGAGATATAACTCTCTAGTACTAAATTATAGGTTATGTGGAAAATAGATGTGCTACAATAAGATGCACCTACCTCTGTTTCTGCATCACACACACAGCACAGGAGAACCACAACAAGCACATGCCATAGTAAGTGACTCTGTGTAATGGTGACCATTTGCCTGTTCATAAAACACCTCAAATACACCAAGAAAGAAACTGGATTATTTTATATACTAAGAGTAGTAAAAAATCCCTTTTTACCCTCATAAGATTCTAGCATCTGAGAAAGTAAACAACTATTTATTGAGCTATTAAGGTTAAAATTATTATCCTCCCTGAAAAAGCATTAAAGAAGAAAAACCAAGTATTGTAGTAAAGGTTTGAAGGAGTCCAGGGAGGGCAATGATAGAAAATTGGTTGTTTTTTCTTTTCTGTTAGCTTTTTTGTCTGTTAAAATACCCCAAAGAAGCAATTTTACTCTTTCCAATGTAGAAACAATGAATAAGCCCATCCTATTTTTGTCTCTAGCCTGAGATTCCTGGGATTTTGAACATTCTAAATATAAGTGAAAATACTGAAGTTCCTGTTGAAAATCTTTCCTTTAAAATTGAGTTCTATGCAGCGTGTCTATCACATGTCTTTGAGAAACTGGAAGGTAAGTCATCCGACATTTTCATAACCTCATTTTTAATGAAGAAGCAAAAAAAAAATCTTTGAAAAACAGAACAATATAATTTTAATTCATATTGCCCTAATGGCTGAAGACCAGAGGCAAAATAATCCAAATGGGAAGAGAAAAATAGTGTATGTGGGTCATATGAGTTGGGTAATATTACTAAAGAACCATGACTTTTGACTATTAAAGTCAACTTTAATATGATTCAATTTTCAATTTTAACATTATTATGATTCACATTCCTAATTATCATGTTTTTCTACATATCACATTTCTTGTTCTTGGGATTGTTGCTAGCACTATTTCCTGGTTAGCACATTTATTTTTATCTCTTAAAAGCATTCAAACAACAGCTCAGTATAATAATTCTTCAATTGTAGTTTGTATTCTTTGCTTAAAAGTTTATCTTTTTAGAAAGAATGCTAAAACTCCCAATCTTTTATATCTTAAACATATTTAGAGAATTATATTTCCTCAGTTTTATTCATATGCATTTATGATGTATTTAAAATGACCAACATAATCAATATAATTAAACATGTTAAAGAATCTGTTTTCATTCTCAGTTTTAGTTCTCTTAAGACTTATACATTCTGTGTAAACAAGATGAACTTTGATGATCTGTGCCATATTAAGTAATATTATGGATTATTTGGAACCAGGAAAAAAATCTAATCTTTTTCTAAATTTATCTCTGGATTATATTAAATAATGCCCCAGTGTCAAATTTTCCTTCTTATAAATTTTTAAGGCAGAAGTGTTAAATATGCTTTTAGTTAAATGGCAGAAATACCTATTACATATAAGTCTTAAACAGAACCTTATTTATGAGAAAAATCAGTTTCTTTAAATAGATCAAAGGGCAGTATTCTGCTGTGTAATATTCTACTTTTCTCTGTAACAGTTTGTGAATATACAAAGCTAACCAAATATTACAGAAAACAATGTTAGAAAACCAGAGACTGCTGTCAAACTAAACAAATGAAGAAACAAGCAAGCAAACAAAGAAACACTGGGTTTTCTCAGTTTATAAACCCAAAGGAGCAGTGCCCTCCACTCCTGCCCCTCAACCTACTCCCCAACACACCCAATCCCTCCTGGGCTTCAACAATACTTTGTACTTATTTCTTACCATCCTCATCATATTTTAGGTTTTGTTCTTTACATACTCCTTTAAAGTTAGTTGACTTCTCCATAAATTCAGAAGCAGTATCTGTGGTGGTTCTTTATCTGCATTTGTTAACACACTGTTGGACACACAGTAAGTACACTGCAAATGTTTGTTAAGTAAATTAATTAATGAATAAACAAATAATTGACTACATTTTATTTATTCTTCAAACCATTGCCTATGTCTTACCCATATCACTACATTGTGTTGCTATTGCCTGGATAAATGAATATCAATAATACCACAAATCATCATCATCATCATAATACCATGTTACTGAGCACCTCCCATGTACTAGATATTGTTTTAAGTATGTGTTTAAGTTACATTTTAATTTAGAAGTTATGGAATCTCTATGTAATGAGAACTATGATTATCAGTAGCTCTATTTTATGAATGAAGACACAGAAACACATATAAATAGGTCACGTGATATAAGTAGGGGAATCCATATTTAAATTCAATCAGTAGGCACCAAAGCCCACAGTTTTAACCACTAGAATATAGTGACTATCACCAAAGGTTAGAAAGTACCTTATAAGACTTCCCTCCAGGTCCTAGATGTTGATTAAATACTTCTTCCTCTAAAAAATAGAAAGAACCTTGCATAAAGGATAATGCTTTTTCATTAAGTGAAATCATAAATTGTTTATTTGTTGTATGGAAATTCAATAGTACCTGAAGGGTGTGTTTGCAAACTGATGAGTCAAAAAGATTGGCTGTGTCCATTTTTTAAAAAATGCCTTTCTGACAAGCAAAATATAACTGGACACATTGAAATGAAGAACAAACTGACAGTAAACGGGCAGAATGGGAGGGGCAAAATGGGGAAAAAAGAGGAAGGGCCATCAAGGAACATGTATAAAGGACAAGTGGACAAAGACAAAGTGGGGGTAGGATTGCAGGTGGGAGGTGGGATGGGTGCCGTGGGGGGAGTCGTGGGGGGAAAATGGAGGCAACTGTACTTGAACAACAATAATTTTTAAAAAATAAAATAAAAATGCCCCTCATCTCATAATTCACTCTTCTTACTTTATGGCACTAGAACTAGACCCCATAAACATTTCTCCTTTGCCAGCTCTCTTAGCTCTCCTGAATAGAGGGTCCTTGAAAGGCACTGTAAAACCATAGACCCAGAGGCACTCTTTCCCTGTGTTTGGTGTGCTATTTTCAAGTTGACAGACCCAACTATTGTTTCTGTCACCTGGGAGCACACAGCCATGTGGGTCTAGCAGTGACAGTAGCCTGCAGCAGTGGCTTGGGCTCCAAAAGCACTCAGTTTTAGTATGAAGCAGGTACTCTGGACATTGGCTTTTGCTTTCACCTTGCTGAGGATAAGGGTGGACTTTCTCCATTGCAGGCCAGATGAAAATGGGAAATTGGAAACCTAGGGGGCAGCTTCTATTTCCTTATGAGTAAACCATGTTGCCACACCATGACTTCCTCTGAGTGGCCCCTTGGAAGGCTTTCCTCACTATCCCATGGACGACCTTAATATCCACCAACTGTGGCAGGAGGATTAAAGCAGCTAAGCGATTCTTCAATGATTGCATTTTCCAGGCAAAGAGTACTATTCATATTAGATATTAATAAGAAGGTGAACATTCTATTACAGAAGATAAACCATAAAATAATACTATATATAAAACATTACTCAAGATAAACACTGATAATAATAATACCATCAAAACTTGGTAATTACAGAAGAAGATCTAGTAGAGAAAAAGAGGCAAATAGACAGATTATTGAGAGGATGTTAGACATAAACTTAAGTATGAAAATTTTATTAAGGCTAAATGGATTTGAAGACTCCAGTTAAAAGAAAAATATCACAGAATAGGAGTAAAGTAAAATTAAACTCAAACTCTATACTAGTTTCTTCAAAATCAGGATACAGAATTACACATCATATATATGTTATATGGCATATCTTTTTATTATGTATATAATAAAAAAGGACAAATAATGATATCTAAAATAAGGCTGAAAATTTCAGGAAATAAATAAAATAAATAGGACATTTCAAAATGATAAAAGATTCAATTTTTCAGACTGAAGGTTTTATAGACCTATTCACAGACTCTTGTAGACTGATAGAACTATGAAAGAAACTGGAAAACCCACTCTCATAGTGAGATAATTTAATACATTACTCTCAGTGCCTGACAGAAAAAAAATAGCAGAAAAAGGATTCTGTAAGAATAGTGTTTGCTATATTTTACATGTATCCTTTACTACTTTAAAAAGTTCTTTTATCCCTACTTATCTAAGAAAATACTACTTTTTTATTATAATACCTATCAAATTTTGCCAAATGCATTCTCTGCATGCTTTTAGATGATTATATTATTTTCTCAATTAATTTTTTTATGCAGTAAGTTCAATTATTAGTTTTTCATTAATGTTAAACAAACCTGGAATTTCTTAAATCAACACAATTTGAAAAATATACTTTATTATGCAATAATGAATTGCTTTGTAAATTTGTTTATGGCAGTACATTTATATCCATATAACTGGCCAATATTTTCCCTTTAATCTGTTTGTTTAATAATAATATCAATACTCAGCTTGTCTGATAGAATTAGTTAAAAATTTTTCCTTTTTTATATCCTTTGGAAAAATTTCTATGACATTATAATTCATTCCTTCAATGTTATAATTCATTCCCCTTGTAAACTTTCCAATACTGATAATTTATTTCAAGAGAATTTTTAAACAACCAATTTAATTGTTTAAATGATTATTAAAGTATCCAATTTTATATTTCTTCTTGCATAAATTTTGGTAAATTATATTTCCTGGAAATTTAATTAGTTCTTATTATTAAAATTAATTTATACGATGTATTTCAACATATTATTATGTTTACTTTCTGCAGCTTTCAAAATACATCATGGGGCAAAATTAGGTTTATAGTTGTGAGTACACAAAAGTTAATATTTGTATTATTATTATTAAGTATTTCTCTTTCACTTTTTTCTAAGGATTTTATTTATTTATCCTTAGAGGGGAAGGGAAGGAGAGAAGGAGAGAAGTATCAATGTGTGGTTGCCTCTCATTCCTTCCCTGCCGGAAAGTGGCCTGCAACCCAGGCATGTGCCCTGACTGGGTATCGAACCACGATCCTTCGGTTCGCAGGCCTGTACTCAATCCACTATGTTTGTATTATTATTAATTATTGTACTATCAATACAAAGAAGTCTGAATCTATTTTTGCTTCACCTTATATATACTCTTTTTATTCCTAGAAATATAATTTGTTCTTGTTTTTTATTAATATTGCTCAAGTTTTGACTACATTTTAATTAAAGAATGAAAATATTTTTGCCTATGTTAATCATCATTATGTTATATTTTTCATTTTAGTTCATTGCCATTCTCCTTTATATTTATGATGCTACTTTAATGAATTATTCTAAATTCTTCATCATTATTCTCACACATGATTTTAATGTGTTGGTTAACCCACTAATTCTGAGCTTTTCTGCATTTTATATATTTTTACCTACCATTTTTATTTTGTTCACTTCTCAATATTTTCCAACTTTTATTACAGTCTCTTCTTTGGTCCATGAGTTTATTTTTCTTATAGAATAATATTTTTATTTTTTAGTCTTTTACATTTTTTAAATTTATTTTACATTTTTTTTCCATTACAGTTGACATTCAATGGGTAAAATTGTCTGAGGATTTCCATATTTCCAAATATTAACATAGCATACTATTTTATATTATAGAATAATATTTTTAAAGTGCTTAACCCTTAAATGTACAACTTGATGGACATTTACAAGTGTAAGTGTCCATTTAACTACCACTTACATTGATACATAAACCATTTGCAAGATTCCCTAACACCTCTCCGCAGTCAGTCTCTGCCTGCCCCAGACCTCTCCCCACCCCAGGACATAAGTTTCTGGATCTGATTTTCTTTTTTTGCTTATTATTTCATCTATGTGACTCATCCAAATTGTTCCATTGTATTAATAGTTTAGTGTTGTAGCTACACAGCCTCTCATTGTATGCGGGTGCCACAGTTTATCAGTCAAGATTATTATTGAATCTGTGAATTATTTCTAGTTTTTGGCTTTAATGCATAAAGCTTCTATGAATATCCTTCTATATTTCCTTGGTAAACATGCCCTTTTTCTCTCTTGGAAATATAAGTTTAAATATAAATGAAATTGTGGAATTTTTAGAACATAAATGAGAGTGTATATATACTGTGCTTAGGTAATATGTTCTATTTGTTGCTAAAATTATTTGCATTTGTTGATGCCAGCTTTATGGACTGACTATGCAATTACCAGATTTTATAAATGTTTCTGGAGTGCTCTCAGACTTTTTATTTGTATTCTCTAATAGGAGAATGCCATTAATCTACCCTTGTTAATTATGTTGTTAATGTCTTCCAAGTTATTTCTAATGATGTTTGTCAATTTCCTCTACTTGTAGAACATGTATTGAAAAGCAGGAACTAAATTGGTAGATTTGGCCTCATTTTCTTGATTTCTGGCAAATTTTGCTTTAAATATTTTAAAGTTATATAATTATCTGTGTTCAAGTTTAAAATGTTATACTTCCTTGTGAAATAAAAGTTTAATCATTCTATAATAATTCCTTTTATCTTTAATCCTCATAATTTTACTTGTATAGGTTTTGATCTGAAATTGATTTAACAACAGTATCTTCTACTTAATTTTTTCTTAACATATATTTTCCTAACCAGGAAGTTAAATTTCCCATGTTCTTACATTTTAGGTTTGTCTTTTGAAAATAGTATATCCATTGGTTGCATGTTTATACCAGTACTTTGATTATAAATATGTGTGCATTTACATCTATTTTAGCAGACACTTATAATCTTTTTTTTTTACCTTGGGGAAAAAAACTTGAAGAAGTTTATATATCTCATGGAATTATTGCATGAAAATATATCTACACTACATAGTATGTTGGCATGATTAATATATCTGGATATATTGATTTAATAATGGTTATAAATTATTTTAAAGTAGAAAGTAATGATTTTTTTCTGTGGGTCTGTTTTATCATACCATTTTATATAGTTTTTTATATTACTAATAGTGTAAGTTAATGCCGATAGCATTCCAGCTTTTCTACATTTAAAAAATCTGAACTTCCTACTTACATTTTAACCCTCCAAGGCAGTGTACCAGATTTGTCATGAATTTCTGCTATTTAAATTCTAATAAAGTTATGTACTCTAAGATATGTCAAAGATTTTCCTTTTTTCTTTAGTGTTCTTAAGCCTAAAAATGACTTTCAACTAAACTTTCTTACAATCATAAAAGCAAGTATTACCTTTAGTGCACCTTTCTTAATATTAATTTCTTTCTCTCCTCTTCAAATAATTATAACTCATAAAACAAATATTTAAATCAGTATTCTAATGGTATTTTTATGGTATTACAACATGAAATGGTTTGATATGGTTGAATGATAAATCTACTGAAACCACAAACTAAAGCCATATGATTAAAATTGTAGACTAAGATATAATTTAATGAGAGAACTTGAAAAAAATTTCTAAGTGATATAAAAGGTTCAATCAGTTAGTTAGAAAATTATTATGCACCTGTGTTGGTTACATCACTTTTTCATTATTCTGCATACTGTAAAAGTTGTTTGAAATCAAATATAAATAGCCCTGGCTGGTGTGGCTCAGAGGACTGAGTGCAGGCCTGTGAACCAAAGGGTCATGGTTTGATTCCCAGTCAGGGCACATGCCTAGGTTACAGGACAGGTCCCAGTGGGGGGTGTGCGAGAGGCAACCACACATTCATGTTTCTCTTCCTCTCTTTCTCCTTCCCCTTCTCTCTAAAAATGAGTAAATAAATAAAATCTTAAAAAACACAAATATAAATAATGATATATACCTAATAAGTATAAAACATGTGCTCATTTTGCTGCACTATTATTCAAATTTACAACGAACACACATGATTTTCATTTTTCACTCCAATGTGACAGTTCTGTCCTTGAACTCAATTAAACAAGCAGAAGTTTGTGTGTACATGTGATCAGTTAAAACCTGCACCAACATGTCCTGTGCCTTCTTCTGCCGGGAAGCATGATCTTCTTTCACTGAAATAGAGAACTTGTCTAGAGGCAGATTTATCGCTCTAATCTTCAGTGTATGATCAGACTACAGTCCACAAAACACAGTCTCTTTTTATAAAGTGAAGTTCTCACTCTGAATAGAAGTGACAAAGAAAGGGTCTATCACTGTGTTAGAGAGTCGAATTGAAAGGCAGGAAAAATGTTCAATATTGTTCTGTAATCCTTCCGATGTTTTTCAATGAGCTTTGGACCCAGCTTATATTCTTTTTTACTCCAAACCCAAGCAGCAGTGGAAATATTTCAAGATTTTCTTTTGTATCATGATGCATTGAAATACAAGTGATTTTTCTAAACACATCATTTTTTGAATTTCAATACAAAAATCTTTTCATGTGAAGTGAAAAATAAAAATTCTCCAGGACTTGTTAAACTGGACCATGTGATGAGATGAGGCCTGCCAATTAGGCTGGTTTCAGCAGCCGTTTTTCATCTTCAAAGCACTCAGCAATATCTGGCCTACAATTTACTTGAAAGTACTCCTATAATTTCCCTTTCAGCTGAAACATCCTGTTGGGAAATCTTTCTCCATCAAACCACGAGACTCCTTTGTGTAGCAGGAAGTGAGTGTGTATAATGCTCTTTGCCCAGGTTTTTACACAGTTTTTAAAAGGTTCTTGTGTGAGTTGGTCTTGGTTTAATAAAATTGGCCAATTAGTTTTTGTAACAGCATTCTAGACTTCCTATCATTTCATTTACATAAGTTAATTGTGTTTTGTTTTGTTTTAACATGAGAACATATCTGTGAACAGAGATGTGTTTAACACAATACTGGGACTCTGGCATTGTAAGAGAGGTGAAATTCAAAAAGTTAATCATTGATGCAGCACCTTATTGCAGATGCCAATGCAATTCCCCCAAGACAGACTTCTGTTCAAGACATGAAGATGAAACAGTGAATAGGTAGTCCTTTGCTTATAGTCCATTCTTTGTACAATAAAAGTTACTATGAGTTTCATCATCATTTACAAATATTATAAATATGACAGAATGGCATTTATTGGTGAAATTTGTTAACTCATCAACCTGAGTTGTGAAGCTCTCATTTTTCAGTTTATTTCACAAACACTATAATTTCCTGTGACATATCAACATTACCTTGCTCATCATGCACCCTGAGAGTAGAACCTTTTTGAATTCTCAGTCAACATCTTGTCTTAGCAATTTGCTTGCCATAATTATACATGCTGGCATTATTAGGTTTTTAATAACTATGAGACTTTTTTTTCTGAACAATACTCTCTACTACTAAATAGCCTGTTCCTTTTTTTTTTACAGATTTTTTCATTTATTTTCAGATCCTAAAAGCCGTATAAAATAATCGGTCCCATTATTTGTCAAGTAACTGATTTGTAAATGTCTCTTTAGTTTTTCTGGAAATATTGTTGCATTCTGAGTTGCTACAGAAGACACAAAGAAATATGCCAAGTTGGATTTTCAGGCCATGTGAAACACACTGATCCAAAGCTTTCATTAGAAAGACAGATTTTACACATCCCTTTCCACACTGGTGCATGTTTCAGAAGTTTTAAATACTTCAGTAATCTTACCAGAATTGTCTGTGGGTCCAGGCCTTCAATCCTTCCATTTCACAAATCATCTTCACAGATCACAACATTGGGCCATCAGAAACATTCGTGAAGCACAAGAGCTAATAAAATACAATATAAAAGGGCACAAGAGGAACTGAGTGAGAATATTAGAAGACAAAATGGAAAGCATGATATAATTTTACTCTCACTTTTAACACAAGTGTTGTAAATTCTTCATGAGATTATTTGCATTCATTTGAACAATTGTGTTTCTTATTAACCTGTGATCACTTGAATTTAAATTCTCCTCTTAAAACGTTTTTGACACATAGGTGTTGTTCCAGTTAATTCTATGACATGTGGCATATTGACATTTCTAAAAATCGCTATGCATTTATAATGTAATTTTTTTGTGAGGACTAGCTGATGTATATAATTACATCGTTTTATTCCTTTTACCCAATGCCAAGGATGAGAAAGGCAAACTTCCTTGCTGTCACTTTTGAAAAGTAGGGATCTATTTTCCTTTCCACCATTGTTTTTTGAAGCTTTTTTAAAATTTTTATTTTTTTATTGTTGTTCAAGTAAAGTTGCCTCCATTTCCCCCTATCTAACCTTTAGGAAATGTCTCTTACTTTATGCTTCTCAACAATCAGTCATAAGCTATATTACACAAAATTCAAAAAGAGAAAAAATTTTATCTTTATCTTTCCACAAAAACTATTGGCAGTAAAAAAGTTCATCTTCATCTTTCAAGTTTTTAATTTTTTGATAGTTGTAGATTTCTTGTTTTCTCATTATCTTGGTGGTGTATTATAACCTTAGTTTTAGTTTTTTTTTTTTTTCCCAGCATTTCTATTATTTCAGTGCATCATTTTTTAAAGAATATTAGTTCGAAACAAAGCTAACCGGTTAGCATCCCTTTCCTGCTTGACACTTTTGATGATCACATTGCTCTTCAATTACAAACTCCACATGTGTGGTAAAATATCCTATGACTTGTTCCCTGCTCTCCTCTCTGGCCTCGTTGGTTTCTCCTGCCATTCACACCACTCCTTCTGCCCCAGCTTTCTTGAGTTTTTTCAAGTGTGACTGTCACTGCTTTATTTTTCTTTCTTCTGGTCCTTAATTGGCTCAATACTTTATAACCTCCAAATGCTTGCTGGGCATCATTTTGATCAGGAACACTTGTCTGGTCACTCTCTATCATACTTCCCTCACCGGCTTCTATCTGCAGCACCATACTATAAACATCCTGTCTTAGAGAATGCAGCCAGGCTGCACCACGGCCATTTCACTAGTTAAGTGTCTCCCAAAGTAGGATAATGTCCCCATCAAGGGTGGCTTTATTTTCCTACATATTCATTCAGTATTTTCCCCGAGATCCCAGCACAAGGCCAAAGTATGGGAGGAATTGAGGGTGTGAGAATAAATGAAATAAATGAATGAAAACCTGTTAATAACTTATTACTCATCATATTTGAAAGAAAAAGCATACATGTGTATATGTGTGATGTATGTGTGGGGAGATATTTAAGCTAAACTTGTAATATTGTAAAATAACTTGAAAGACATTTTATCATTATTAATATTAAAATTCTTTTTATTATATTTCACAGCATGGCATTTAAACACATTACTTCTGCGTATTGATGTAAACTAATTGTCATTTTATGTAATCTCCTTGTCCTACATCAGATGATTCTAGTAAGCTTGATGCCATAAATTTAGCCAGCGTATGTTCAAATATTTGTGTATTTTACTCCAGGTTGTGTTTCTGTTGCTCTTAATCTTGGCAACCAACAATTGTAACTATGTTCATGCTCACATCATATAACTACATATAACTATAATATTGAACAAACATGAAAATATTAGGGCCAACTCAAACATTTTTCTATTTTCTGGAAATCTGTGTCACTTCAATTCTCTTTTCTCTCCTAGAAATATCAGACCATCTTGGTAACATGCTCTAGTGATTCGAGGACAGTAAGCGTTACAGACATCTCCGGTGCAGGAAAATTATCACTTTAATAATCAAATTGCCTTTTGTCAATTTAGCCTTTATTTTCCCCTCTCCCACCATAGGCCTTCCTCAAGATAAAATTATAGTGAGTGTAAGAGATACTGTCAGTTTCCTCTCATTACTTAAACTTGTGCTAATATCATTGTCGCTACTGCTACATTCTTTGGCCTCAGTCCCCATCCGTACCTCATTGGATGGCCCAGAGTTCTCTGAGAGACAAGAGGCAAGACAAGGGTGAAAATTTCAGATAACCTAAGAGATATTATATCAACTGTGCTGTGAACATCAAGAACAATTAATCTCTATGTATTAGAAAATATGGTGATGTTGAGTATAAAGAAGATATAAAAACATGGAAAGGAGATTTTCTTGTAAGAATTGTATTTATATCTGTCATATTCTGGCCAAGTTTTGGTAGAAAGTGTTTTTATTAAAAATCACTATGACTCTCTCCTTCTCTTGCCTCTACTTCTCTCTGGTTAGTGGAATGGTTTTCAGAAAAAGCAGCTCCTGTATCTCACAATAAAAATATTTACCATCAAAAGTAGGTTCAGGCATGCTCTATTTGATCTCAAGTTCAAAACTCCTGGGCTTCTCATGTATTTAGTGTAGTAAGTATAAATCACAAGAGCAAGAAACTGTGAAGAGGAAAATACGTTTTTAAAATGCACCTTTCATTTGAACCATATATTTTGAGAGAAGTGTTACTGCACAAGATATTTGAATGAGCATGTTAGAAGTTTTAAGGAGACAAGTCAATCCATATCTAATCACTACCTGGTTACAGAAGTAAAAAAAATAAAGATCTCCCTTGGAAAACACTACCACATTTTGGGCTGAAAGCTCATTGTTTTTGTTTGCTTTCTATGAAGCTAATAAAAAATAACACAGTAACACAATGGCTTTCAGCAGAATAAATCTTTATAAAACGTGATAATATTGAAATAAATAATATATCTTAGTCACTGAAAACCAACATTTTGATTTTAAAAAGAACTAGGATATTTTCAACTGAAACTCTTGAAAATCTCTATGTCAATGTCTAAACAATAAGGATATTTGTATTTACAGTCTTTAGTGTTTGAAGTCTCCAGCATTAGTGGACTTAGTTGCTTAATATTTCATAGGATATTTTCCCCTCTTCCTGCTTCAGCCCTGACATTGTTTTCTTTTTATCAAGATGGTGCATTTTGGATGCAGTCATTCAAGATAATCCATAAAATGCAACCAAATGAAGAGCAAGTTAAAGGGTTATCTTTTACTATGATCCTCAAATAGATATCAGAAATAAATCAAGACATTTCCCCACTCCCTCTGAAATGAATTTGGCCAGGATTTGTTTCAATTACTGTTTCTGATCACGCAATAGCAAAGGAGACACCATAACTGTATTGTTCAATACTTATTGTCTGAAGTTAAAGAGCAGTAATGTAGCAAAATCCATACATGATGTTCATATCAGATCTTTGAACTTCAGGGTATGAAACTCATTTTTAAGTTCTTGTTTGAAAGAGTAAAACATAATTAATTGATTAAACACATATTAGAATAAAATGCAAAACTATGCCCTTCTCAGCATTGTTCTTTATGACTTCATTATAGAATTTTACTTCTATTGTGGAATAAAAAAATAAGAGAATAGTCTTTAATGCTAATGTAACAAAAATAAGCTGTCATTTCCTAAAGTTCTACAGTTTTAACCTTGCTGTGTATTTAGTCACACTTAATACTGTTTCTTGTTACAAGTATAGCAAATATTCTAATAATCTTTCATGAATAAATTAGAAATCTACAATTTGACTTATTAAATTATAAAAACCACAGGAAATTCTAAAATTAAAATGTAAGTCATCTGAAACTCTGATAGAATATTTAATCTATGAACCATATACAAAGAACCAAAACATAAAAATGTCTCCTCTTTATTGTTAAAAATATTTCCTCTCATAGTTCACAAAGAAATCAACATCTAATTAAATGAAATGAAAATATAACCTCTCATGCATTGGCTATCTAAATGCTATTCTGTCCCTAGGATATTTGTGAGAAGGAAAGATATTGGCATTAGTAGATTTACCCTTGAGCATCTTCTGGGAGAACTTGATTATAATTACAAAGCTGAATGATTAACAAATGAGTTTTTCCTAAATTGCATATATAAACATATGTATGCATAAATAGTGGAAATGGTGTTTATTATTCTGTTTTTATGTCTGTTAATTCACAATATATAATTTCAAGTGAATAAACATTTTGGCTATTTTAGTTGGGCTGCCCATCTCAGTATTCATCTGAAGTTCATAAAGGATATATCTAAATACATCAAATTGAAACCCCTCCAAGGATTAAACTGTAATATGCATTTACATATTAATAGTTAATAAAACATTTCAAAACATGTAGCTTAAATAGAATTTTATGATATATGCTGCTTTATACTTTTTTATATTACTTAATGAAAATAAACAAACATAGGTCCACAGGTGGATGGTAGCCAGGATACGGTGAGCAAGCCTG
Organism: Anoura caudifer; assembly: GCA_004027475.1. Taxonomy (NCBI): domain Eukaryota; kingdom Metazoa; phylum Chordata; class Mammalia; order Chiroptera; family Phyllostomidae; genus Anoura; species Anoura caudifer. The sequence continues at coordinate 132,469 of PVKU01001696.1, read as the reverse complement.
CATCTAAAACCCAGGGAGGTGAAAATGTAGCTCATGCTTAGATAATTTTACAGAACCTACTTTTCCACCAATCTGTTTCCTTGACATTTTTAGCTTTAAAATTTCCTGCATAGCTAAAGCATATTTTTATTGAGTAGATTGCACCTGTTCCATGTGCCTCAAAGATCGGAATTAGAATATATTCCTCTTCATCAAATAATAGAGTCAAATTTGGATGCTCATGGAGTCAGTTATTTCTTGAAGATTATTTTTTCCCTAAATTATACCATCAATGAGGAAAAAGAAAGTAGGATTCAAACAAGCCATTAAGGATTTTCTTGTGAGGATTTGAAAGTCAGACTTAAATCAGTCTGAAAATGAGTTGGGAAGTATGTGATTAGGTCAATGGAAAACAAAATACTATTAAGACAGTGTTAGATGGAATTGTTATTTTTGCAAGTTGGTAGAGAACTGTGAAAATAAAATTATATACTGTTGATTCTCATTATTCATGGAAGAAATATCTATAATGTTACAAACAATGAATTAGTGATTCCTGCACCATTGTTTATGTGAAGATACAGGGTTAGGTTGCTGCATCTGGTCACAATCCATCAACCGATAAATACATAATCTTGTTTTATGAGTGTTTCTGTTTAAAAGCACTGCGTTTAATGCACACAGTTGATCCATTAACATTGACTCATAGTCAACAACATTGAAATCCATGTCTAAATATAGCTCGTCTATCACATATTGTCTTTATAAGGTACATTCTTTCTTGTGCTTAGGAAGAAAGTATAACACTTTAGCACTACACTGAGGGGCCATTTAAACAGTGAAACACCAAGAAAAATAAAAAAATCATGTCACTGAACAGACTAGAAAAGGACCCTTGTTCACAATATGAGAGCTGAATCAGGAAGGCAGAGCATCACCATATTTGACCTCAGCTGGGAGTAAGCATGTTGGACAACTCAAATTTTTGCTATTCTTCACTTATCCATTAGTGACCACAAAATTGATTTGGGGATAACAGATAACCTTCTGGAAATAAGCGAATTCACAAATATGGAATTTCCAGGTAATAAGGATAGACTGCACCTGAAAAGGAGACCTAAACAAGGTTGTGATTTTGAACCTCCAAAAACAACTCTGATTTCAACTAATTACTACTGCCAAAGATTGACACACAAATTACTCATTTCACAGCAGCAATCCAAGAAAACAAATCGCTCTATTTATCCCTCTAATTGTGTAACCTCAAACCCTTGTGCAGTGCTTAATTTTGGTGACTTAGACTCTCCAGTGGTTCTTAAACTTCAGTGTGAAACAAATTCACCTAGAGGGCTTGTGCAAACACAGATTGTGACAGCCCCCTGCCTTGTTGGGGTAGGGCCGGAGAATTTGCAGTTGCCAGGTACGGTGCCATTCTAGAACCACAGTGAGAACCAATGAACTAGATTAAATACGAATTGGGAAGACTTTCTAATCTGGAAATATCCACAGGATTTAAAAAGAGGCTGCAGAAGCCTCTTTGACCTCTTTTCCCTAGCTTCACTCTTCTCTTGAGATTGTGTCATTTTCATTTCAAGCACCAAAAAGTTAAATTCAAAAAAAAGGTATGCCAAAGAAAGAGTAATTTTATTTGTTTTGTAGAAGAATCCACCAGCTCTAGGTTTCCCTAATGCAGGATATTTGTGTTGCTTGGAAGGTAGCCTTATTTTACTCCACCAGATTTATGGTGGTGCTGAGAAATATTCCAAAAGGAAAAGGAAATAAAATTGCAAAGTAACTAAATAATGAGAATTCAAAGCTGATGAAAAACCAAAATTAATAATAAACCTAAACACTAAAGAAATTTTATTCTCTCTTAAGTATATTGGCATTTCTAATCCTAAATATCCAAACATCTTAAATTAAAAAATACAACTGCCCTCATCTTTTGGGGAAAGGGGTTAGAAACCAGGAAGCTGTTCTCAAAACCAAGTAAACAAGACGGTAAACAATTAAGTAGGTTTATGCATTATATTGTATGTTTTTAGCTAAAAAATAAACAAATCATTTAAAATATATCTCTAACCCTGGCTGGTGTGACTCAGTGGATTGAGTGCTAGCCTGCAAACCAAAGGGTCTCTGGTTCGATTCCCAGTCAAGGCACATGCCTGGGTTGCAGGCCAGGTTCCCAGTAGGGCCATGGGAGAGACAACTGCACATTGATGTTGCTCTCCCTATATCTCCATCCCCCTCTCTAAAAATAAACACATAAAAAAAGTTAAAAATATATCTTTAAAAAAGCCATAATTGAAGACAGTACTGAAATTCTAAGACAAGTGGCATTTGTAACAGTTCTTTTGTGGTACGACTCATTGTCAGCTACATAATTTGGTAAAAATGAAGATTTTATAGTAAGATTCTATTTTATAAAACAAAGCCAATTTTATAATTATCAATAATACCATTTGATAATATGACCATACATTTAATACAAAGAAATACAAACAGTATTGTCTTATAGGTATTTTGCCCTTTAAGGTAAGTAACCATTACAACTTACAAAAGATTTTAAAATTAAGCTTAAGGAACACAAAGACAAATGTCAACCAGTGTTTAAAACTGATGTTTAAAATCTACTGGTTAAAAGAATATAAAACAAAGGAAACAGAAAATACCAAGTACTGGGAAAGATAGATAGGGAACTCCTGTGTTCCACTGGTGGGAATGTGAAATGATGCAGCTGCTATGGAAAACAGTATGATGTTTCCTCAAAAAATTAAAAGTAGAATTAACATGGTCCAATTCCAGGTATACATCCAAAAGAATTAAAGGAAGGATCTCAAAGGGCTTTTGGCACAACTCTGTTCACAGCATCATTACTCACAATGGCCAAAAAGTGGGACCAACCAAAGTGTCCGTGAATAGACGAATGGACACACAAAAAATGGTATACACATAAAATGGAATATTATGCAGTCTTTAAAAAGGGAGGTAATTGTGACACATGATATAACAATCAACCACAAAGGACAAATATGGTGTGAAATATTTATATTAGGTGCCTGGAGAAGTCAAATTCGTTGAAATATAAGATACATGGTAGTTGACAGGGACTAAGGGTATATAGAAAATGTGCAGATATTTCTTAATGAGTATACATTTCCCATATCCCAAGATAAAAAAGGTCTGGAGAGTGGGTACACAGCAATGTAAATCTACTTGAAACTACTGAATTGAGCACTGAAAAATTGTTAGGATAGTGCCCTGGCTGGGGTGGCTCAGATGGTTGGAGTAGACCAAAGACTGTGGCTTCAATTCGCAGTTAGGGCACATATCCAGGTTGCAGGTTCAAACCCTGGTCAGGTTGCATTCAAGAAGTCAAGCAATCCATATTTCTCTCTCACATTCTTTCTCTCTCTCTACCCTTCCCTCAGCAGAGAAAAAAAATAGCATTGAAAAAATATTCTCTGGCAGATCAAAAACCAAAATGTTAGATGATAACTTAATGTTCTTTGTATTTTACCACAATTATTTTTTTTACTCTAATAGTAATCCAATTTTACAAAATGTCACTAAATATAATAATGTGCTTCAAGCTCTTTTGTGGATGTTTTTCTTATAGTAGCAGTACAAAAGAAGACATACATCATTGGAAAAATGCTTGTCCCTCTTTCCTGGTAAAAATGGCTGACAGCCAACAATTTGGCCACAAATAATAGTAAATTCCAATGTCTACAAACATAGAAAACAAAACTGAAGATTAAGGAACAGCATTTACGGCATAATTGAAGTGTAGACTTTCTACTAACTTTTCCTTAAATTATAAAACATATGCCAAGAACTTTTTTGTTAATCAATGAAGTGAAGAAGTAATAAAGCAAATGTATTCTCACATATTCTCAATGCATGCTCTCTGTATATAAGAGTAAAAAATATGTATGTGTAAACCCTGATGGAATATTTATTCAGCTTTACATATTTATCTGAAATAAGCTTAACAAAATAGCACCACATATGAAAAATTTTCACAATTTTTCATGAAGAAATATTTGCAGTAAAAACTCAAAGCCAGAAGTGCAAAGGGTGCTTCATAATTTTACCATTTTGGTAAATTTTATGACAATTAGATCCTCTATATGTGGAATCATTATATACCTCATGACAAAACAGAGAAACAGAAAGGAAATCTTTAAAATATTTTGTGTCAAAGTGCTTAAAAGAGTCATCAAACAAAGATGTTGTAAGGTTTCTGGCCTTTCAAATATGCTAATTTTTTTAGAATTGACAAGTGACCAAATATTCATTGTAACTCACATCAGTAATCATTTGATCATCAAATTATGGGAATTATTGAAATGTTTCTCATTTCCTATATTTGTTCCTAATTTGTTGTTGGAAGTACATTCTAGACTGTCCTGGATACTTCCAACAACAAATCAAGAGAAAAGAGGAGCAGATGAACATAAAGGGGATCTCAAAATGTGGTTTTTGATTAGATGATTCTACTGAATTTCCTGTTTTTTTTTCCCACCGTACCGGGATGCTCTATTTCATATAAACCTTCTATTAGAGTGGCTCAATAATGCATAACCTGAAGCAGACAGTGTGGATTTAAGTAACTCTTCTGACTTCTTATGGTGTATCTCAGGCCAGTTAATTTACATATTGAATAAATCTTACTATGTAGTAATTTGTCTTCTGTGCCTGGTGCAAAAATAACATTCAATAGCTAAGCTTACTTTTATTTTATTTTGCCACAAGTGGAATAATATTTTTCCCTGATTTTCAAATATTCAACTAACTTCTCATAAATACAAATTTTGATTCTCAAAATAATTCAGTGGATAATTTCTCATAAAAAAAGGAGAAAAACCCACTCAGACCATATATTTTCTCCCAATGGGATCTTTTGGTTTTCTCTGTGAGACAGGGTTAGTTTATATTATGACATCATGATGGAAACCATTTATTGCTTCACAAGAATGATTCAGCTTCAAATGCTCCGAAGAATCCAGAACTACAAGTCACTATAGTTATAATGGAGTCTCTGCAAAACCCTAGGCCTATTTACTTATGGAAATTCTCTCCATCCATCAAATATAATAGAATATAGATAGTTCATGTTACTTTGAAGAAAAATAAATAATTTTTATCACCATAGTCAGTGTGACAAAGATTATTTTCATCCATGGCAAATTTTTGCCTTCAGTTTTAACCCATAGGTAATACAAAAATGCTGGTGTCCTGATGGAAGTTACTGCCTTGTTTCCAATCTCCAACTTCAAGTGGTGCTTTCATAGCAAACTCACCCTAGAGTATATATGTAAAAGTAGTTGGCATGAAAGAATACTGCGAAACAGGGAATACAGGCATTGTATGGAAGACTCAGAAAATAAATAGTTCCCTAGGATAATTTTATAAGAATCCTTAAAAATTGATGGACCTACATCATAAATAAAATGGAAGCATACACAGACTATAAAACAGGAGAAGACATCCACTAAGATCAAAATTAGATGAAAAGAAACTTGTTAAGTTTAAGTGAGAATTGTAGAATAATGAAAAGATTATAAAGAATTTAAAATGCAATATCATTTAAAAGGCATGTGGTCTATCAATAAATCTGTCCCTATTTTGCCTGTTAGTTCATTTTGTTCATTAGATGCTATAAATGAGTGAAATCATATGGGATTTGTCTTTCTCTGATTGGTTTATTTCACTTAGCATAGTGCTCTCTAGGTCCATCCATGTTGTCAGAAGGGTAAGAGTTCCTTCTTTTTTTATGGTCAAGTAGAATTATGTTGTGTAAATGTATCATGGCACTTTTTTAAATTTATTTTTTAGATAGCAAGTTGACAGCTTTTGGGGCAATGGGAGCTGGCCAACTAGGGTCATTGGAGGGATTGTGAAAAAAAAAATGTAATTACCCCGGGGGAGATGGGGATGGAGGTGAAGGAGAGTAGAGGGAGGATAAAAAATGATGGACAGAGACTTGACTTGGGGTGGTGAACACAGTACAGTGTACAGGTGATGTATTGTAGAATTGTGCAACTGAAACCTGCATTAGTTTGTTAACCAGTGTGCCCCCAATAAATTTAATGAAAGAAAAAATACAGTAAGTACAAAATGTAAAGTAATTAATTAATTACTTAAATACAATTCATGTGGGAAGCAAAAAAAAAAAAAATAATACACATTGCCAAAAATCTTATCACTGATGTACAACATAGAAAATAGACAATATTAAAATATTGAAGACATTATGAGATAATTATGAAGGATGGATAATGGAGACCTATGCTAAACATTGCCATGTTCATTATGAAATAAAATTTTAAAATATTTGAAAGAGAAACATCTTAAAATCTCTAATAAGTAGGCAATTATAAAGAATTATTTCAAATTACTTTGAATTGTCAAATTCTAGCTTAATTTTATTGAATGAAACATGAATTATCTTCTTTTTTTATTTATACTTTTTCCTGATAGCGCCTGCATGGTCCTAGGCATAGTTTCTTTTTTAGCTGCTTTGGTTTCCATCTGTATGTATATTGGGGTAACTGTACCAATCTCATAGAATTAGGTGGACTAAGGGAATTAATGCACATTTCAAAAATGCTTAGAGTGGGTTTGCTTACTATGAGCCATTTTGTTCTGCAATTTTAGCACTGACTCATCAATCATCCAGTCACATGGCTTTAAATACCTTTTATAGCTCATCACACCCAAATTTGTTTCCCCAGCTCAACCCCCCCCCAACTCCAGAATTACATATGTAACTTCATTGTCAGTATTCTACTGGAATATTATTTTAGTATACATGGCTACTATAACTAAAAACCACAAACTGAGGAACTTATAAACAACAATCATTTTTTTTCTCAATTCTGGAGGATGAAAGTCTATTTAGACTTAGCATCAATTCATATTCACATTTTATCCTGTGTTGTAGGAATGACTTATTGTCACATTGTAATTTTTTAATGTCCTTTTAGTTGTTTTTAATCTAGAATAGCTTCCTTTAGTTCCCTGCATCCCCTTCCCCAAATTTTTATAAAATAACTGTTCTGGCTACATCTACAGTCAATGTTATTGGGTAAAATGTGATATTACTCCTGAAACCCTAGATTAGGAGTTCAAATTGGATATATGATCTTTCATATAAAGGTACAGAACTCCATTTTCCTTTTCTGTTTTTTAACATTAGTAAGATGAGATGTCCTTAACATAAATGTGTTCATTTGCAATAATATATCCTCAGAAATAAATTTCTGCATATATTAATTTCTTTGTATCCCCATTATCTAAAATCCTATTTATTACCATTTGATTCTTCTACCAGATGAGTTCCCTTAATATTTTTCATTAGAAAACTAATGTAATTCCACATTTCCACCATAAAAACCCACACAAATATGAAAAGTCATGCCAGATGATTAAAGAAGGGGGTGTTCACATCTACAGGTAGAACTTCCATGCTCTCTAAAGTTCTTAAATTATTTTTTCAATTCCTATCCTAAAGTCTTTGTAAATATTGTATACAGGAGGTAAGTAGCCTTTTATAACTTTAAAGCTACATATTCTGCTGTGTATAGTGCACACTTTTTTGCAAACATTTTTGAGGGTAAAATAAGGCCGTGCATTATACATGAGTGGTACCTGAAGTATCTTGTATCTGTTCTTACGTTTTGTAATTACTTGTTACATAAAATTTCTTGTACATTAAATGTTGAAAAATAAATGCTAAAATTCCTTTATAGTACAAAAAATCCTAAATATAAATAAATAAATAAATACATAAATAATAAATAATTGAATTAAAAAATTGAAACAAAAGATTTTTTGAAAGTTTGGGCCAAAAATGTGGGTGCACATTATACATGGCAACATGCAGTAGATAGATTTTTCAGATCAGTTCATCCTCTTTTAGTCACTCTATATTGATAATGTATAAAATTTTTCTAGGAAATGTCTTATTCTATAGTTGGTATTACTCCCCATTTTTACTGAAAATTACATATGCATTTAAAAAATCTATTACTGTGGACACTGTGGTTTATTTTTTCACTCATTGAAAAAAAGAAAAAATATATAGAGTAGTACACTATAGCATTGTGCCTTGTGCATATCTCTGTAGATACAGAAAAAGTTAGGAAGAATATAGATAATAAGGGAGAAGTAGATGCATTTTCTGTATTAAACTAGGGAACGTACAAATGAAAAAATGTCTCTATGTAGACATTTATGTATTTTTGAATAATTTATGCATTATGTATTTCTGCAGTTTTAAAATAATCATGCAGACATTCAAGAAACTTGTTTAGTAATTTGGCTACTGAGTTATAATTTAAAAAGGAATATAATCCTAATGTTTTAGACTGCTTATATTTAGAATTTCTCAGCATAACTGAGTGCTTTCTGAATGAAGAATTTTTAGTTTGAAAGACTGTTGACAGAACTGACTCAAGTTCATCAGTTCCTGCACAACATGTTGTCCCTTCTTTGGAACTGTACATATTATTTTGCTTCCTCTTGTGGATGTTTATTCGAAGGATGAATAGGTCACTCTTAGCAGGAGAGATTTTCACGTGACTGCCAGATACTGAAGACAGATGAGTCAGTTCCACACAGACTACAAATTATGCATGCTGGATAAATCTATATTCATATTTGCATTTGACCTAAGCTTCAACTTCAAAAATAGATTTAACAGAAATCATACGGAAATTCAAAGATTGTTTTGCTAGGAAGCAAACAAGTTATGCAATGCAATTTAAAAAAAGAATGTTCCCTCTGCTAGAAAGAGATCACATTAGCAGTGAAATACTGTATGTCAGTCTGAGCTTAGGCCCAAATTCAAGAACATATTGTACACAAAACTTCTAAAATCTATTTATCTGCTGGGTGATTGATAGCTATTGCTGCAGTTTGGAGACCTTAGGGCGGTACTGGCTTTCCATCGTTTGTCATTATAGAATATTCTTTGAATGGAAAGTTTGGTCCCTTTTAGCTCCAGTGGAAAATAGCCCAGGTTTCTTGGAGCAAGTTACAATATAAGAACTTGGGCTCAGTAGGTGAGGAGCTGGTTTCAAATCCTGGCTCCACAACTCCCACGTAAAAATTACTTGTAACAACTGTCTTATTCCACTCACCTCTAAACATAACTAATAATGTCACCTACTTCATATAGAAAATACATCAGGTATGCTTTACTTGACACCATCTTTTAAAGGACTTAGCACACTGTCTGGTACATACTTAGGACATGCTAGCTGTGTTTTTTTAGTAAGTGTTTTTTTCTTTATTATTGCATAATAAGTATATAATATACACTGTAATTTTTTTGATATTTTATTATACATTCCACAATTTCAGAAGTATTTTTCCTGACTCTTTCCCCAATATATGCACATTTGGAAAGTAAGCCTGCTTTTGACAAGAAAATGCAACTAATTAAAAAAATCTGCAGTGAACAAGGCTGCGACGCTGAATATTATGTGTCATCTGAAGTCTTTCTTTTTTGTCAGAGCAACAGGAGTTGCTGGAGTAGGGACTAAAAATGTCTCAATTTGCAATTGGTACTTTTTTTTTAACTTGCAACCTTAATTATTTTCTTCTGAAATCTTAGAATTCAGAGGATAAGCTATTTTGGGCTTTAAAAAGAGAAAACAAATCTATAGAATAATGGTTGAATTTTGAGATTATATATACCTCTCATGAATTATTAATAATCATAGTCAATATTTTTGAGGATTCTACATCTTTAGTACTAACAGGAGTCCTTTGAATTAGGTGTTATTATAGTTCCATGAATTAAAAACAAACTGATAAAATAGATCAAAGAGGTTTTATGGGTTTTCACAAAGAATAAGTGAAGGATTTGGAACTAGAACCCAGATGTGACCAGCTCACCCAACAATCTCTCTGTGTAGTTGAAAAATAAAATAGGGTTTAATCAAAATGCAGAGTCTGACTTGCTCTCTCAGCTCTTTGGGCCCCTCTGAGCAGACACTGAGGCTGTTCATTCATTCCATCTTTTCTGTGATGATAGTAAACAACCAGAAAACTCACCCAAATATGTGCATATTCTAATAAAGATACTGATCTTAACATGTGGCATTGAGATATTATCTTCTAAAACGTCCCCTGGAGAGATGAAGGCCAGTGTTCCTGAGGACATAAGCCTTCCTGATGTCAGTTATAGGAAAAGGTGCGTACCTTCGAAGGTAATCAGAAACATGCAAAACTATCTATGAAGATCATCTCCCCGAAACTTTTTCCTCCTGAGTGTGGACTTTGGAGGACACTTATAGTGACAGAGAGGTGGTGGTGGCCACACAGAGGGGGGGCCTTGAAGTGGCCTTCCAACTGTTCTAGAACAAAATCAATATTGTTAGTCAGATTACTTTGTTATATGATGTTTCTTTCTGTTATCTATTATAAACACACTCTAGCTGTACCATATATCTTTGTGTTATTTGTTAATAGTACTGTCTTTGAAATAATGCAAACCAGATCCAGCTGGCTACAGATTTTCTGAAGTCATTAGTTCATGCTTAGGTTCAGGGCAAGAATTTTCTCTTCATCACCCAAAGTGGAAAATCCGAAGCTTACTTTCTAAATAAATTACAAACTACTTAAAATATACCAAAATGAATGTAGAATAAAATAATCAACACCTGTGTAACCACTCTTCAGATTATAAAATAAAACATTATAAATGGCTACAGAATCCACAGTGTCAGCCACTGCATCAAACTAGTTCCACATTACAAGGTAACCACTACACTGAATTTGCTATTTATTATTTTTATACTCATATTTTTCCTTACTGTGTATGTTTACTTCCTTAAACAAGATACAGTGCAATTAATCTAGACTGAATACTTTTAAACTATGTGAATCCATTTCATACCACTTTATCTTTTTCTCTCAGAGATTTATCCATGCTGGTACATGTCGCTCTATTTATTCACTTGTCTGTTCTATATCTGTATCTTTTTCAGCACTTAGATATGTTCCAATTTATTGCTTTCCAAACATTGTTGCTTTGAACATTTTACATGTTTTAATATGCATAACATGTAGAGCATATGTGAGCGAAAAGGAAAGGATGTTACTATCTTCAAATATCCTATTTCTTCAATTTTTCTTTTTGAGTGATTATAACAATTAACATTCCCATGTGTAACAATTTTCAGTAAAACTAGACTATTGATTTTACGAGCATGAAAAGTATCTCATTGTAATTGGAGGCTGGATTTTTCTGACTATTAGCGAAATTCCATTTTATATTTCTATTGGTTATTCAGGTTTTTCCTTGCTATGAATTGTCCCATAATATCATTTGCTTATCTTGCTATTTATAGGATGGATAGTTTTCCTATGATTTCAGAGGATTCTGATATACTCCATACTAATCTTTTCAGAGTTCAGGTACAAACAACTTATCTTTTAATTCAAATTTCTTTTTTTTGCACAGACTTTTTAAATTTTAATGTAGTCAAGCATGCCCTATTTTTCAGACCAAAGACACACCTGGATTTTAGAGGAGGAAAATAGGAAAAAAAAATTTAAAGCAAAAAATGTGATAAAGTATTTAATAACATAAATAATATAATATTTCATGACTGTAAATGTAAACAGAACTCAACAGCAGCATTAACAACCATTATTCCTCCCAAATTTGGGGAGGGGGGAGTGTGTCTTACAGTCTAAAAACTATGGTAATTCTTTTTTTTAATTTAATTTTATTTTACTGATTATGCTCTTACAGTTGTCCCATTTCCCCCCTTCATTCCCCTCCCTCTCCAACCCCTCCCATCCACATCCCCCCCTCTAGTTCATGTCCATGTATCATAAGTTCTTTAGCTTCTACATTTCCCACATTATTCTTGCCCTCCCCCCATTTTCTACCTACCATTTATGCTACTTATTCTCTGTACCTCCCCCCCTCTCCTCCTCCCACTCCCTTGTTGCTAACCCTCCATGTGATCTCCATTTCTGTGGTTCTGTTCCTGTTCTACTTGTTTGCTTAATTTGCTTTTGTTTTATGTGTGGTTGTTTGCTGTCTTTTTACTGTTCATATTTTTATCTTCTTTTTCCTAGGTAAGTCTCTTTAACATTTCATATAATAAGGGCTTGGTGATGATGAATTTTTTTAACTTGACCTTATCTGAGAAGCACTTTATCTGCCCTTCCATTCTAAATGACAACTTCCCTGGAAGAGCAATCTTGGATGTAGGTCCTTGACTTTCATGGCTTGGAATACTTCTTTCCAGACCCTTCTTGCCTAGAAGGTCTCTTTTGAGAAATCAGCTGACAGTCTGATGGGAACTCCTTTGTAAGTGACTGTGCCCTTATCCTTTGCTGCTTCTAGAATTCTCTCCTTCATTTTAATCTTGGCTAATGTAATTATGATGTGCCTTGGTGTGTTCCTCCTTGGGTCCTACTTCTTTGGGACTCTCTGAGCTTCCTGGACTTCTTGGATGTCTATTTCCTTTGCCAGATTGGAGAAGTTCTCCTTTATTACTTGTTCAAATATCTTTTCAACTTGTTGCTCTTCTTTTTCCCCTTCCGGTACCCCTACAATTCAGATGTTGGAATGCTTAAAGATGTCCTGGAGGTTCCTAAGCCTCTCCTCATTTTTTAAAATTCTTGTTTCTTCATTCTTTTCTGTTTGATTGTTTCTTTTTTCCTTCTGGTCCACTCCATTGATTTGAGTACTAATTTTCTTCCTACCACTATTGGTTCTCTGTGCATTTTCCTTCATTTCACTTAGTGTAGCCTTCATTTTTTCATCTAATTTGTGACCCTAACCCTAACCCTAACCCTAACCCTAACCCTAACCCTAACCCTAACCCTAACAATTCTGTGAGCATCCTGATCACCAGTGCTGTGAACTGTGCATCTGATAGGTTGGCTATCTCTTGGTTGCTTAGATGTATTTGCTCTGGAGCTTTGATCTGTGTTCTTCCCCTTGAGCCATATAATTTTTTTTTTTTTTTTTTTTTTTTTTACGTATGAGGGGCAGAGAGCCTTAGTTGTTCACCAGGGCGGGCAGCCCAGTCTCTGGGTTTGATGCTGTATGTGGGAGTGGGGTCAGAGAGGGAACAATGGCACTTGCTCCACTCTCTCTCTCATTTCAGTCCCTTCCGCCGCTTCCCACAAGCAAATTGGGTGCTTCTGGTGCTGATTTCTGTGTGGGTGGGCTTGTGTACGTTCTAGGACCCTGTGGATCTCTCTAGCATACTCTCCTGTGAGGCTGGGAGTCTCTCCCAGTACCTCAGCCCCCACAGGTGTTTTCAGTCAGTGCTTTTAGGCTTTATTTCCCAGCACTGGGTTCCTGGGTTGTGAGGTCTGTCTCCCCATTTGTGCTTGGCTTATCTGAGTGAGAAAGTGTGTCTGTGGTCAGCCAGCAGCCTTGTGTGCCCAGGATCTGCTAACCACTACCTGCGCAATGGGGCCTGCCAGCTGCCACCTGTGCACCTGGGACCACCAACCACCACTCTTCCCTGCCGAAACCCCTCTCCATGGACCACCAACTCTGCCCCTCTTACCGGTCTGGATGAATGGTTGTCAAACTTCCCTAGAGTTAATTTTCTGACCAATCTGGTTGGTTTTTTTTTTTTTTGTTTCTAAATCTTTGTTGTCCTTAATTTTGACTGTGGGAGGAGGCACAGTGTGTCTACCTATGCCTCCATCTTGGCCGGAAGTCCTAATTCTTATGTTCTTTACAAAAATTTTACCAAGGCCCCAAAAAGATTCTCCCATATTTGCCCATTGACTTTACATATCATATAAATCAAGAATTCAGTTTTATTTTATTTGTTTGCATTGAACCAAATGTTTAAGTCTTTTTCATTGAGTTTATTATTTCCTTATTTCTATCTTATATCATTTTTTTCATATATGTTCGGCTTATTTCTAGACTCTACTTAGTTTCACTGGTTTCTGGGCTATGGAAAAAAAAGACATTTGAGTTTGGATATTATATGCAGTAATTTTGCTGAACTCCATTATTTCCAACAAATTTTTGGGTATGATTCTTGGTTAACTACAGAATCAAGTATATCTTGTATGAAATAAAGAAATGTAGTTTATATGTTTGTTTATTAATGTATTATTTACCAGGATATCTGGTAGAATGTTAAATAGGAAAAGTGAGAGTGGTTGTCTGATTCTTATTTTTTAAGAAGATGCTTTTAACATTTAAACTTTATTACAGTGTTTAATGTAATTTCCAATGAAATTTATTGATAGGACTGGTTAATAATATTGTATAGGTTTCACGTGTACAATTCTATGCTACACATGAATATATTGCATTGTGTGCCAATGCCCCAAAGTCAAATCATCTTCCATCACTATATATTTGGCCTCCTCTACCTTTTACTACCCCTCACCCTCCTTCCCTCTGGTAACCAGCATACTGTTGTCTGTGTCAATGAATTTCTGTTTCCTTGGTTTTTATTTGTGTGTGTGTGTGTGTGTGTGTGTGTGTATTCATTACTATCAGTTTCACATCCCACATATGGGTGAAATCATATGGTTCTTAATTTTTTTCTGTCTGTAATTATTTTGTTTAGCATGATAGTCTCAAGATCCATCTGTGTTGTTATAAATGAAGTATTTCATCTTTTCTTATAGCTGAGTAGTATTCCATTGTGTAGTGTAAGTTTTTATTTATATTTTTAGTGAAGTAACATTTATTCTATGTTTAACTTAAGATTTGTGTATCTTTTAACCATATTGTTTTGAATTTCAAAGTGTGGTTTTCTGTGTCTGTTGAGAAAACTTATTCCTCTTCTTCTTTAATTTTTCAATGTGATATAACCATTAGTATGTATTTCTAAACTCAAACAAACTAAGCTTTCCTCAATTGCTTATATATTGGTAAGTATGGTTTATATCTATTTTAAAAATAATTTGCACTGCATCCTGTGTTTATGAGTTATATGAGCCTATAATTTTTCTCCTCATACCCATGTCAGAAGTACTTTAAAATTAATACCATCTTTTTCTCAAAATTTGTGGATAATATTTTTCTACAAAATTATCTGTGGCAAATATTTTCTCTTTTTCCCTCTTTCTCTCTCCACAGATACTGTTTCAATTTCTTCTGTATATTTGTATATATATTGATGTTTGCTAATTATTTTAAGCCAGGGTTATATAATTGCACAGCTATATTTTACCAAGGAATAGTTTATTTGTCACATTTATAATTAATTGTCCAAAAGCAGTGGATAGTACTCACTTTTTCTAATATTTTTAGTTTCTATTTATAGTTTTGCCTTCATTTTAATTTCTAATATTTTTGTAATTCTACATTTTCTTATTTTTTAAGTCATCTGACCAAGATCTTATCAATTTGATCAGTCTAATAAACTCAAAAATTGGCTTTTTAAACTCATCAGTTGCATCTTTGTCTTATTTGATTAATTTCTCCTTTGTACTATTGCTTGTTTAGACATACCATATTTTGCCATGTATAATGAGTACCTTTTTGTCCAAATTATTGAGGGAGAAACAAGGATGAACATTATACAATGATTACATAGTATTGGTATAACAATGAGTATAATAATCTTGTATATAATGTGCACAAAAGATTGGCATGCATTATACATGGCAAATTATGGTATTTTGTGGTTTTTTTCTATAACCTCATTTTTCAAATTTCTTAAATAAGACATTTATTTTGTTGCCCTATTTTTCTTCTTCAATTTAAACATTAAATGCCATTAATGTCACTCTAGTTTATTTCTCCTGTACACCATTTTTATTAAAGTTTATATCTAAGTATTTTCTAATTTCCATTATGATTCCTTCTTTGATCCATAGTTATTTTAGAGCATATCTTTAAAATTTTATTCATTATCAGTTATTTTTATTTATATCTTAATTATACTTTTTATCAGAGAGAGCATTTCCCACAATAATTATTATTTTGATGTTAAAGATTTTATTTATTTATATTTAGAGAGAGGGGAAGGGAGGGATAAAGAGTGGAAGAGAAACATCAGTGTGTGGTTGCCTCTAGTATGCCCCCTACTGGGGACCTGGCCTGCAGCCCAGGATTGTGCCCTGATTGGGAATTGAACCAGCAACACTTCGGTTCACAGGTCAGAACGCAATCTGTTGAGTCACACCAGCCAGGGCATATTCTTTAAAGTTTGAATCATGTATTATAGGAAGGCATACGTTAAATTTTTGAGATAGTCCATGTGCTCTTGGGAAGCCTGTGGATTTATAAATTACTAGATTTAGGATCCCATATGTAGTCCCTAAGCTCATTACAAATGTTGTTAAAGCCATCTTTATCCTCAAGAGGTAAGATCAACCTGTTACTTGAAGAAATGTGTTAAAATCTCCCACATGAATTAGTGAATTTGAAAACTTTAGGTAACCATTTTTGTTTTTGCTTCATATATATTTAAAGCTATACTCTATTTTTGCTTTCTTATATTTAAGGGTATGTTATGTTTGTGGCAATATTCTCAGAAAAGTTGTTTCTTTACAATAAACTTTATTTTTGTTAATATATACAGTGACCTTTATATGTAGTAACAGCTTTACCATCTAGTCTATTTTACTTAATGTTTTCAACTTAATTGTATTTATTATTTATTAATAGGATTGCTATATTTTACACACTATTATGTGGTCTTAATCTTAAAAGTTTTGTCTCTATGTGTATTAGGTTTGTTTCTAAAAATAGCATATAGATTTTCATATTATATCAAATTTGTTTTGCATATTTATAAATTGTATTTTATTTTTACTTCATTTATTTTTAATTTAATTTATTTTTTATTTGTTGTTCAGTTACAGTTGCCCCACCTTTTTCCCCATTGATCTCCCCTACCCTGTCCCCCACACTCCCACAGTCAATCCCCCCCCACATTGTCTGTGCCCATGAGTCCTCTTTTTGTGTTCCTTTGTTTGCCCCTCCCCCTTGTTTCCCTGTTATTCCCCTACCCCTGCTCCTCCAGGCACTGTCAGTTTGTTCTTTACTTTCAAGTCTCTGATTCGGTTTTGCTCATTTGTTTGTTTTGTTGATTAGGTTCCAATTATAGGTGAGATCATATGGTATTTGGCTTTCACCACCTGGCTTATTTCACTTAGCATAATGCTATATTGTATGTAAATTTTTATTCAACTTGTGAATTAAGTCTATTTGCATGTCCTATAATATTAATATATTGTATTCATATTAGTAGCTTATTCTATTCATATTGTTAACTCTGCATTTTGTACCTTCTTCCCATACTTAATTCCATTTCTGCCTCATTTGGAATTTACCATTATTCTCCTGTAATGTTTTGGACATAATATTTTATATTTTAATTTTTTAATTATTCAAATAAAATCTTTATTATCCGTACTATTCTAGTAAAGCTTACAGTTAATATATTTTGTACTCTTTGATTGAATAATATCAGAATGTTAGAATTCTTAAGCTGTATTAACTCTCATGCTACTTGCTTACTACTTTAAAGAACATCTTAAGTTCTTTTTTATATTTGCCTACAAAAGTAACTATTTTCATTCTTGTTTTATTGAGTTAAACTTTGTTTAGTTTTACCCATGTGTTTACAATTTTGTGCTGTTGTTGTTAACTAATCATGTTATATCTTAATCTTTCCTTTGGCTTTAATTTTCTCCCTCCAAAGTACACTATTTGGAAGTTCCTACATAAGGGTTTTTTGGAATAAATCTCAGTTTTTGTTTGGCTGAAAATGTCTTTGTTTTTCCTACATTTTCAACTTATTTTCTATATGATTACAAAATACTAGATTGAAAAATATTTCTGTGTTGTTAACTGTAGTATATGATTTTATATTCTATTACTGGTGCCATTTAAATATATGCTGTTAGTCTAAAAAAAAGTGGTATATTTTAGGACATGTTTCAATTTTGTCTTTGTCTTTGTGATTTCTAAGTTTTGCTAAGAAGTATCTCAATGAGGTCTTTATAAATTTTTATTTGCTTTAAAATTCTGGGAACCTATAGTTTATACATTTAAACACTGTGTTCATTTTAAAATATGAAGATATCATTAGTTTTACCCTATTCAGAATCTGACTATAGCTGATAATTCTTTGTTGTCTTACTTTGACATTTCTTTTCTATTTTTCCATTTTATTAAGGGAATTACTCTTTGAGAATTGCTATTTTTTAAGACATTTAGTAATAGTACACCAGGCTTTCTGGTTCCTTCTTTCATTCCTTTTTTTTTTCCTTTATCCATTCATTTATTGATGGACACTTAGGTCATTGTTATATTTTGGCTATTGTGAATAATGCTACAATGAACATAATGATGCATACATTTTTTCAATTTAGTTTTTTTGTTTTTTTCAGGTAAACACTTCAGAAGTGGAATTGCTGGGTCATATGGTAATTCTGTTTTTAATTTTTCCAGGAGCCTCCATACTGTTTTTGTTTTTTTTTTTTTTTTTTTTTTTTTAATACACGTTGCTCCAATTTACACTCTCATGGACAGTTCAGGACAGTTCCCTTTGCCCCACATTCTCTCAACACCTGTTATGTCTAATTGTTTTGACAATAACCATTCAAACAGGTGTGAAGCGGTATCTCATTGTGCTTTTGGTTTGCAATTCCCTGATTAGTGGTGTTGACCACCTTTTTGTGTACTTGTTGGCCATCCGTATTGTCTTCTTCTGTTTAGATCCTCTGCTTGACTTCTTTTTTAAAATTTTCTATTTATTTTTGTTCAGTTACAGTTCCCCCACCTTTCTCCCCATTGCTCTTCCTGTCCAATCCCCCCAATTCCTACAGTCAATCCTCCCTCAATTGCTGATGCCCATTAGTCATCTATTTATTATGTTCTTTGGTTTGCCCCTTCCCCTTATTTCTTATCATTGTAATTGAATGCACTGGGGTACATTGGTTAATAAAATTATATAACTTTAGGAGGTACAATTCTGTAATACAACATCTACATAATTTATTGTGTAGTTCCCAACCCAAGTCATGTTTCTTTTCATCACCATTCATTCCCCATACCCTCTCCTGCTTACCAGCCCCCCTCCATTGACTTTTTAATGACCACACTGTTGTCTATGAGGTTGCTTTCATTGTTTATTTTTTGCGTGGCCTCTTTCTAGGGACCTTTTAATACTCAAACTTTATTGTAACCAGGACTGGCAGAGATATAGAGCATCTGATTTTTTTTTTTCTGTTGCGCTTTCTTTTCTGTTGCCTCTACATTTTGATCCCTGGTCTTTGTGCAATTAAAAGGTAATTTACTGCATTCACCAAGAGCTTCCAGGTGGTGTTTGTTGATATGTTATTTTAGATTATCTATTTTGCTATATTGCTGGTAATGTCCTCTGAATTTGATTTTTATTAAGGTAGTTTTCAAGTGCCTTAGCTAATCTTGGGGTGTTAACTTTAGGTTTTACAGTGATTTTATACTGTTTCTTTCCCTTCTCTAACCCAGCATCACCTAAAAAAACTGCAAAATAATGCTCTTAAAGAGTTTCAGAGGAGCTGAAATGGTAAGAAATGTACAGAAATACACTTTAATGCATAGTGCATGTGTCACTTACACAAAGGGACCTATTAAATACTACTTAACAACTATAGAACAAACCAATTTGTCATCTGGCCAATTAAGTTGAATTTCATAAAGTAAGAGGTGATTTATGATAAGATTTATATGACCACAGAGTTATCTGGGAATAAGAATATATATTCTCTCACTAAGTTCTTAAAATATGCATTCTGAGTAAATAAATTTGCTTTAGGATTCCATAATTTATAGTACAATTTTAAAACTAAACAGTATGCTCATGTTTAAAAAGTAAAGAACTGATATTATATTTAAAAATAACTATAAATAGAATTTAAAATATTCTTGAAACTCTTTAACTTTCCCATGTTTACTGAGTAACTTTATTTAATTATCTATCCTTATTTAATTATCTATCCTAAGCACATTTGGAAAGTTAGAATTTGAATGAAAAACAAATCATTTAAAACATATTTTTGTCATTGAAAACATGCTTTTCATTTAATGGCTCATTTTATAGAGAATAAAAAGACACTGAAATTAACAGGTCTTAGTCATAAGTTATTCAACTGGGAAAAAAACTATAGCATGAAGAATATTTTTAAAAGAAAATCCGTACTTATACTAAGACAAAAATTAGTTATTTTCTACAAAGAGTTTAATATACCTACAATTGAAATCTCAGATTTATGATAAGTAGTTGTATTTATTAGATTATATATATCATATTATATTGGCATAGATTTAGTATTCTGGAAAGAGTTGATAGCTTTGAGTTTCCACCAATTTTCTCACAAACGACTGAAAAATTCCAATAGAAAAAACAAAATAACACAGTAGTGACAAAGTGAAGAAAATGGAAAAACAATCCCACCAATGTCACCAAGACCTTTGTGGAATGAGCTTCTTGACAAAAAGAAGAACAGGTAATGGGATTTCTAGTATTTGGAGAGTTAGAAATCCATGAATCACAAAAAGGTACTCATTGGATAATTTAGTAAACCAGTGTTAGAAGAGGTTTAAATTGGATTTTCCAGGTTCAGCTTGCAGTTGGATACAAGCAAAAAGTACAAGTTGAGTGGTACAAGTACAAGTAAAGTTGATGTTGATGAGATTTTTGAGTGCTATGAATTCACACAACTAACCAAATGAAGTTCCCTCCCAGTCAAATACACTGTGGAGAGTTTCTTAGGATAGAAACTAGTTCGACAAGATTGGAAAAACCCCAAATGCCCATTTATAGGCCTTGGGTGAACAAAGTATGATTCATTCATATAACGGAGAATTGTACAGCTATACATGGAATAAGGAATACCTATTATAGACCACTCTCAGATCTTTAGGAATCAAAATTCTACAAAAAAGTAAGAATTACAAACTGTATACAGTTTGATAATCATTGTCTAAGAAAATTTTAGATTCAAATCTACTAGTTTTTTTTTTTTTACTTTGTCTTAATTAAAGCCTAAATCATACAATGAATACCATTGTTATTTATGTACAAGAGGGAGAGTATAGGATAAGTCGGGAACAAGAGCTATATTTTTTGGACTAGACCTTATTTTTTATTTCATGTTAGAGTCATGTAAATATTTTATATAATTCAAAAGTGTAAACATCACTTAGCATAATGCTCTCCAGTTCCATTAAGCTATTGCAACGTGTAGGAGTTCCTTCTTCTTTCTGCCATGTAGTATTCTATTGTCTAAATGTACCATGGATTTTTGACCGACTCATTTACTGATGGGCACTTAGGTTGCTTCCAACATTTGCCTATTGTAAATTGTGCTGCTATGAACATTGGGATGCATTGGTTCTTTTGAATTGGTGCCTCAGGAATTTCAGGGTATACTTTGAGCAGTGGAACTGCCATGTCAAAAGGCAGTTCCATTTTTAGTTTTTTGAGGAAATTCCATACTGTTTTCGACAGTGGCTGCACCAGTCTGCATTCCCACCAACAGTGCACTAAGCTTCCCATCTCTCCACATGCTCACCAGGACTTGTTGTTTGTTGATTTGTTAATGATGGCCATTCTGACAGGTGTGAAGTGATATCTTATTGTGGTTTTCATTTGCATCTGTCTCATGGCTTGTGATGCTGAGTGTACTTTCATATGTTTCTGGAAAGCATTATGCTAAGTGAAATAATCCAGGTGGCGAAAGACAAATACCATATGATCTCACCTATAAGTGGAACATAGTCAACAAAACAAACAAGAAAACAAAATATAACCAGAGACATTGAAATAAAGAACAAACTAATAGTAACCAGAGGGGAGGGAAGAGGGGATAATAGGGGATAGAAGGAAAAAGGGAAGGGTTGTCAAGGAACATATAAAGAACCCATGTGCAAACCAAAGGAGGGTAGGATTGAGGGTGGGTGGTAGGGATCGATGGGGCAGGAGACAACTGTACTTGAACAACAATAAAAAATAAAAAATTCAAATTAACATAGCAAAAGACATAAAAGTAAGTGAACAAAAAGTTGCATCAATTTGATACTTTAAAAAGGCAAAAAAATTATTCAAGTGACTTAAGAACATATTAGATTGACTGTAATGCCTAGTAAGAAATAAGAACAATGAACAAAATATAACTGAAAAAATTATAGAACTATGTTGTGTAAAAACATATTTGGGCTATAATTTTGGTATTGTTATTCAATAGCTACTACGTGTATGTAAACTAAGTAATTATTCTATGTCTTTAAGAACAAATATTTTTAACCAAAAAGAAATGGATACAAAATAAAGGTAAAGTAAAATGCTAAAATATTACATTTGAATGAAAATATCAGTATGAAGCTAAAATAAAATTTGTTACAAAAACATGATCTCATTCTAACCCTAGACAGTTCAAGAAACAGGGAATGATTCGGTAGCCATTAGGGACTTAGAACAAAATCTGTGTCTCTGGATACCACAGGAACTTGCTCTTTTTGCTGATACTGCTTAGTCTAGTTCTGGAGTAGGAAGTGGAAAAGAAGAGCCTGGAAGCCATGTTAAAGCATAAAAATAAACCCGTGAAAATCTGTTCCAGTCATCAAAAGACTCAATAATTAATCTGAAGAGGCTTACACTGGCAATATACACAAGACTTTGCTGTTCAGTAAAATTATAACAGTAATGTATTAAAACATGCTAAATGTGTTATAATTTTAAATACAAAAAATATACTACAGAATGCCAACAACCAAAAAAACTCTATAGATATATTTGAAAAATATTACAGATCAAATTCCTTATCCAAAACTGGTGAGTAAAAGGCAAAAAGCAAGCATTTCTTCTGCCAGTCTTTTCTGAACTGTACCTCTCTCTGGGTAACCAGAAAGAAAAACAAAAGTTTCTCTCTACAGAAATAATCCAATGAGAGAGAGAGAGAGAGAGAGAGAGAGAGAATAGAGTCAGAATATTACCATTTTATAAACCTAATGAAAGAAAAGTATATCTTGATGTCTCCTCAATAACCATTATAAACTCACAAATATAGAAAAGACCAGAGAGCATGTAGTTTTTGATGAAAGCACACACCACCACATATTCCAAAAGCACTACCTGCATCAAAGCAAACTTCTACAACTATCAACTAGTGTTTAGAAGACTTTTTTCACTTATGTTTAAGTGCCAATAAAGGGAAAGTGAGAATTAAGAAAAACGCTACAGAGCTCATAGCATGATTTCTTTCAAATAATGTTTTGAAAGGAAAATATAGAGGTGTAATTATATAATCAAAGATTTATGAACACATGTATCTATTTAATAATCCATTAAAATAAACTAATCAGGAAAATTTATTGTCTATTAGAGAATTTTAAGGTAGGTATTGTGGGACTTTTTGGAATAATAAATTAATCATGGCTGTCTTTTTAAAGAGTGCACTGATTGAAATAGTTACTAATTAAATGATGTCATGTTTTACATTTGTTCCAAAATGTCAGAGGATAATAGTGAATGTGGATAGAAGTTTAGATGTATGAAGCAGAGCGACGATTATTATTATAGCTGGGTAATAGCATCAAAAATTTCATTTTACCAGTTTTTTTTAAATTTGTATATGTATGAAATTATCCATAAAAATGGCTAGCTAATCTGAGACCTTAGAAACCCTCGTCTCATACCACATAGAATTTGTCACACTTATCTCCCTCCATTTGCTTGGCCTGCACATTTCCTTTCATTGTATTATTTTTTTCCAAGCCTGAGAATGATCCAAGAGAAGCCATCTGGTTGATCTTTGATATAAACTAATCAGGTTTGGGAACAAAATCAGAACTTACTCTTTATTGTCATGTCTGCCTGTTACTTCACTTAAAATGAGAGATTGACAAGCATAAAACCTCATCTCATTTTTTTGTTACAACATCAAGGTTTACTACAGCATCTGGAACTTTTAGCTGTTCAATTAGCATTTTAATTAAATGAGAGAATACATTAAATATATGCACAATTATTTTCAAGGGAAGTTTTCATTAGTTTATCTGCACTTTATTATGAAGTTTACATTAGAGGCCCCTAATTTGACCACTCTAATATAATCTTACCTATTTTCAAAGTTTTAAATCACATCATTAACTGAATTCATAATTTGTTGTTGATTTTCTAATAACAACACATTTATTTTCAGACAAACTATTTAACAACCTTGGCAATATAGGTTCATCAATACTCAGTCTTTCTGCAAAAAATAGAAAATTCCTCAGATACTGTTGTATTACCTTTCAATCAGTGGCTGAGAAACTTAGGGGCACTCATGACTGGTAAACATGAATGCATTACCATCTCAAGAAGACAGAACTGATTTGTAATGATAACTAAGAAAACCAAACTAATAAAATAGAGTGTAATATTTTTAAACTACTTTATTTTTATTTAGCTTTATTTTTTAAATATTTATTTATTTATTTTTAGAGAGAGGGGACAGGAGGAGGAAAGAGAGAGAAACATCAATGTGTCATTTCTTCACGCACTCCCTACTGGGTACCAAGCCTGCTACCCAGGGGTGTGCCCTGAATGGGAATTGAACTGGAGACCCTTTGGTTCGCAGACCTGCGCTCAGTCCACTGAGCCACACCAGCCAGGACTAGAGTGTATTATTTCTGAAGGAAAATATGTTAAACAATCAGGAAGAGGTGAGCTGTACACATAATGAAAAAGGGAATGGGTCCACAGCACTAAAGAGATAAGAGAGAGCCATAAAGAGTCAAAATGAGTAAAAGTATCTATTTGATAGGTATATTCCCAGCATAAAAATCCAGTTATCATAATTCGATGACTTACTGAAGATCAGCCAATAAAATAAATGCATATGCAGGTGAGAGAGAGATAGAGATAGAGAGATAGAGAGAGAGAGAGAGAGAGAGAGAGAGAGACTTGCTGAATAGCTGACTTAAGAACTTAGGTTTTCTCCATAGTTTTATGGTAATAAATTGATTTTCTTAACTGAATATGTCTTATGTGCCTGATGAACACATCAGACCCCAAGGAATGAATCACTTCTGGGTACACAGTCGATAATCATATTTCAGATACTGCCTTGGTAACCTCAGCACAACTACTGACTGCACTGAAGCCAAGCGATAGTGATCACTTTAAACTTCCAAATAACCAATCATCGTAATTTTGTATGTGGCACCAGAGCCATGTCCCTCTAGCTGTGAATCCTGCCTCTGTGGCCTATAAGATGTGTGGCTTCATTTAACAATCCCTCTATGTGTTATTTTGACCATTTAGAAATTGGAATTTATAAAATTCATCTTCATGAAAGTGTCAGTTATTACTATTATTTTTCCTTTTCATCTGTAACACTCATCACTTTCTACCATTCATAATGCTTTCAAGTCAAAGACAAATGTTTAATAATTTTTCCGCATATAAATTATTTCTTCATATAAACTTTAACAATCATTATTGCCAATATACATATTTTAAATATATATTTTCCAGATATTTTTGAAGTTTGGACAGGCCCAAAATATTAGTAAAAATTTTTTGACAAATTAGCTGTTGAAAATGTGGTCATCTAAAAAAAGTATTCTAAGGGAAATTTTATCTTAAGGGTAAATTCATGGCATAATACCTTTTATTAATGCTTATTGTACATGCTGTCTGAAACTTTGTAGGGTATGTATTATTATTAATATCCTCACTTTGACAATAATAAAAAAACACTTCGAGAGGCCATTAGCCTCAGGTCCAGTAACTTGGGACACTGCAGCTGGAACCAGAGGCAGGCTTGATACTTGGTGGTGGTGGAAGTCTTTGTCCTCCAAGTTGTCCAAAACATACTACAGAGAAATTTAAAAAAATAGAATTAAACAAATGTACAACCTTGAATATTACAGTAACATTAATTTAGGAGCTTGGTATGTACTGAATTGTGTTCCTCCAAATTCACATATTGAAGCCCTCTTTCCCACATGACTATATTTGGAAATAGGGCCCGTAGGAGGTGATTAAGATTCAATGAAGTCATAACTTATGCCCTGATCTGATAGGATTAGTGTCCTTGTAAGGAGAGACAGGAGAACTCGCTCCATCTGCCCCCAGCACCTACCACCAGAGCATGTGGGACATGCTAGCGGACAGACACACTCTGCTAGCCATGAAGAGAGCCCTCACGGGAATCTGATGCTGCTTGACCTTGATCTGGTGCTCCTAGCCTCCAGACTCTGAGAAAAGAAATTTCTGCTCCTTAAGCCGCTGGGTCTGTGGTATTTGCTGTATCACCCTGAGATGAGTAATGGAGGGCTTTGTTCTCATTCTCAAAAACATAAACTGGATTTGTAGAAAACACTATAAAAAGGCTTGAAAATTTCACAAAGACCAAGTGTTTTCTTTTGTTCTCTGTCTTATACTAATAATTTCTTTAATCTTGAAGCTCCTTTCTTATGTTCCCTTGGCCTTGAATTATTAGTTCCTAGGCACAGTTTAACACAATATATGCCAGAGGTCCAGGACCGGTCATTTTTCCAACCCTGAGTTTCCTAACCACCATGGTTATGCTCTCCTTTAATTTCAGTTCCTTAGAAAAAGCCTTCTGTTTTTGTCATTTGGCCGCAGTGCCTGGTGATAATAAACAGGCTATGATTTTTCGTCTTTTCTCTGAACCAGAATTTAAATGAAGGATATGCTAAACACAGCTGTTGCTGTGTATAATGACATGCAGTGTGCGGATGCTGCGTCCAGATTCCGTTTTAGGGCAGCCATCTGTCCGTTAGCTGGCAAAATAGCGGAGGATTTACACCTTAATAAAACCACACACATAAATGCAACCTGCACTCCTCCCTGTGTCCTCCATGCAGTTTCACAGACACTAGTGGGTTTCCTTTCAGCCTTTTCTAGCTTTAAAACTGCTTACGAGGTTCTGGACCTGTTGACACTGAACTTGGTTTCAGCGTAATATATCTTCAACTCAAGTAGCGTTTCCAGTAAATCTTCACAGAATGATGTGAATGTTATGAAATTTAAAGCATTAGAAAACATTCTTTTTTCTAGGCTGACAAAAACTAATGTTTGTTTAACACTGCACAGCTTATAAAAAAACCTTCCCTATTCTTATTTAATTTAATATCCAGAAAAATCTGTGGGGTTGCTCATGGTTACATAATCTATCAGAAAATAATCCAGGACTCAACATAAAGTGACTTTCCCCTAAATCTTGCCCTTTTTATCTCCCCTCGTAGGTACCTATTTGTCTGTGCACTGAATTATTTTATATTATTTTACTTAAGTATATCTATTAATGATAATGATAACATATTGAACTCTTATTATGAAACAGGATTTTATTACTGCTTTAAATAAATTATTCAATTTGATGGTTATAATTTTTTTGATAATGTAGACAGCATATCTTAAAAATATTTTATATAAGAACTTAGAGAAGCAATTGTGTACATGCAAAAGCATATCTTCTCTGTAATGTATAAATAAACAAAAAATATATTTTTAGTAGTAGTTCTGTTATCACTTCCTCATCCCCTAATTTTTACCTTCTTTTCCGTATTAAATTTAGTTGTTTTCCCACATTTAAAAATTTTACAAACTCAGAAGCCTCTTTGTTTGTTTGTTTTTAGCTTTTATTGTTAAAAGGGTCTTTTCTAGTCTTTCAATCTTTTAAACTCTAATTCTCATATTTGACTTTCATAATTTGGAAAAATAAAGATATAAAATTATTGCATGGAAACGATTCACCATCTTCCATATGACAGCACATTTTTATCAACTAACCATTTACTCAACAGATATTATGAATGCTTATTATGTGCTAAGCACCAGAATCATAGCAAATTTCACATGACAAAAATTCCTGTCTTCATGGAATGAATGTATGAACATTTCCCTACCAATGCAAGTCCTATTCTGTCTTGAACTTGATTATAATGTATGTGAAGTCAGACCCTCTCTTACAAATACAAAAAACTACCAGCCAATCATGTTTTATTGAATGAACAAAAGAATGTTCAAACAAATATATTTAAATATATTTTAAAATACATCTGAGCATTTCTGAATTATAAAATCTATTGAAATGGGCAACAATGTACTCTGTGTCCATAAAAATCTTTGTTTACCTACACACCAGCGGAGCCTGAAAGATAGTGTGTGCTAAGGTGAAAAGAGAGAAGCTTTTTTCTGAACTTAATGTATATGTAATATATAACTGTCAGTATGTATTTCTTGACATTGTGCAAAAAAAGGACAGACTTTTTCAAAACTATTATATCCCTATTTCTGCAGAAATTTGTCATGCAGCCAAGCAAAATTTATTCATGATTTGCTTTACTTTTCACACTCTCCATAACAAGCAACCAAAATTGCACACACTTGCACCAACAGGATCGCCTCTGTCTGTCTTTAGGACAAACAACTTTCTCTCCACACTGCAGGAGAGCTGAACATTTGTGGGGAGGTGTAGCACATTAATCCTGTGTAGTAATCAAAGACTCGCAGAGATAACTGTCGTGTGTATTGAGAAAGCAGACTATTAAATTTCTCCTTCAAAACACAATAAATAGGTTATTTGTACAGTTCTCATATATTACTGTTGCCAAGTCTAGTTCAAAAATTAAACTTTGAAAATGAACAATTTTTGAGTTTTATTTTCCCCTTACCAAATTTTCTTCTGTGTATAATTTCTTTGTTGTAATCAATAGTCTAAAAATTAAAAAGAAGATGTAAAACTCTCTATGTGGCTACATTATTTTTACTTCCAATAAACACTTGAGTTTGTATGTTGAATAGGTGCTTCTGAAGCATTGCTTCTCCGATGATATGTTTTCCTTTTCTACGGCATACTACTGGAAAACTTCTCTTAATTATAAAATTTATTTTAAACTTTTCACTTGGAAACAAATTTAGAGTTAGAGAGGATAGCAAAAATAGTAAAGATAGCTCCGCATATCCTTCATTCAGTCCTGTGTAAGCTACCCCTGACATTAACATATTACAGAACCATAGTGAAATAGTCCAAGCTAAGCAACTAAGTGTGATGTCATACTACTAATTACAGATATTATTCAGATTTTCACATTTTCACTATGTTTTACATTTTAATGATTCAGAATTAAATCTAGGGTTTTACATTTTATATAGCTATGTACTCATTGTCTCTTTAAATCTGTGGTGTTTTCTTCATCTTTTTTTTTGTTGTTGTTTTCCATGACCCAACAATATTTAAAGAGTTATTATTATGTTGTTTAATAAAAATTTCTTCAATTTGCTTTTGTCTGATGTTTGCTCATGAACAAACCAGAGACAGGAATTTTGCAGGAGTATCACATGTAGGTTCTGTGTTCTCCCATTGTTTTGTATCAGGAAACACATATCACTATTTTTGCTACAATGATGTTAACATCAATCTCCTGGCTGGGGCAGTGTCGGTGAGGTTTCCTTTCACTGTAAAATTACTATTTTTCTTCCTCCATTTATGGTACTGTATTTATCAGAAGCAGGTCACTAAGCCCAGTGCATACTCAAGGAGTCATAATTAAGCTCAAAGAATTTGAGAACGTGTTAAAACCACCACAGAAACTAATAAATATTTTGAAGGAGAAACTTTGAGTCTGCAAATTTCCTATTTCTCTTCATTCCTCTTGCTGTATTCCTCAATACATCTTGTCTGCAGCAGTTATCACTGTGGTCTTCCGATGGTGATTTTTTCTAAGTCCTTCATTCCTCTACATGCATTAATGGGAATACTTCTGTAATAAAAAAAAAAAAGTTGTCTTTTTTCTGCATTTAATTGTTTATTGATGTAGTTACTTGTATCACTATAGATTCAAGGATAATTATATTTTTGAATTATAATCAAAGATAAGATCATTATTTATCTTACAGATCAAACTGTTCCATTTTTAGCAAGTGGAAGCTGTTTTCCAGTCACTCCTGTTATCATCTCTTCCTTCTTCTCTTTCTCCTTCTATTTGTTCTGCTTTTTTATTATTGTTGACACTATTGTTTTTACTTTTAATACTACCTTGTCTTCTGGCATGGTGAATTATTCCAGGATCATCTTGTATTTCCCCTGCTACAGCCATTTCTCCAAGCCCTGGTTTCTTTAATTGCAGGATTGTATTCAGACACCAAAATGTGTATGCTGGGTTTTTTTGCAAGAGAGTGCTTCTAGGTTTTCTTGGTATACTTGGTAATGGTTCAGAAACATATGCATGTATAAGCCACACACACACACACACACACACAAATCTGTTTCTCTCCATGTGTATATATGTTATAATAAAATATGCCCTTACAGATATCTCCAAGTTCAATCCAACCCATCTATAATTCTCCTTTGCTTATGTATGACTTATTTTTCACACAGTGAGAAACTTGGTTCACATTATTATTTATTATTTGTTCAACAATAATATATGAATTTATAAAATGTAGCATTTATTGAAGTAGATAGAATTTAAATGTATAGTATATTTAATTATTTGTTCAACAATAATATACAGAATTCCTAAACCCTTTAAGCTTTTTTACTAAGTGATAGTGCTTTGGTTCAATTACTTTGTCTTTTGTCTTATGGCATCAAGACAATGCAACATTTTAGGAGTTAGTTAAGGCAGCCCTTTTGTTTCTCAATTATTTTGTTATTGTTATGTTGTAGATTAGCTATATAGCTTAATATATTAGCTACAGTCTACATTTCATATTGGGTCTCCCCTCCCTTCTGCCAATCTGATCCTTTTTTTTTTTTTTTCAAAAATTTGTATGCATAAAATTTACTTTTTGTGGTGTATTTTTCTGTGGATTTGACAAATACATTGAGCCATGTATCTATCACCACAGTACTAGAATAATTCCATCATCCTCCCAAATTTTCTTCTGCTGCTTCTTTGTAGTATAGTCTCCTTCCCACACCCATCCCTGGCAATTACTGACATGCTTTTCCTATAGTTTGACTTTTACAGAATGTCAGATGTATCACTGAACTCATATAATACATTGCTTTTGGTCTTATTCCTTTCACTTAGCAAATACTTTGAAAATTTATCCACATTGTTGACTAAATCCATGGTTATTTACTTTTTATTGCTGATAAATAGCGTACTGAGCAGATGTATGTGTGTTTGTGATTCATTCATTGCAGAATATTTGTGTTGTGTCCAATTTTTTAATCATATATAACTGTCATAAACATTTACATACAGAATTTTTGGTGAATGCAAATTATAAATGTTTCGGTAAATATTTAGGGGTTAATTCACTAAGTGTAATGGTAAGTGTATGTTTAACTTTAAAAAGATCCAGCTGTATTTCAAGGTGTCTGTACTATTTTTGCTTCCCTCCTAGAAATATATGAGAGTTCCAGTTTCTCATAATCCTTAAGAGCTGTTAATATTTCCAGGTTAGTTTGTGTCTTAATTTTAGCCATTAAAATATATGTACAATGATATCCTATTATGGATTTAACTTGCATTTTTATAAAGATTAATGATGTTGAACATCCTTCCATATGCTTGTTTAATATCAAATTATACTGTTTTGTTAAGTGTCTGTTTAGATCTCTACATATATACATTGTGGAAATTGCTTTTTATGGTGAGTTAACAATAGCTTATATATTATAGATAGAATTCCTTTATCACACATAAATTTTGCAAATAGTTCAACCCACGCTTTGACTTATGTTTTCATTCTCTTAACAATAACTATCACAGAGAGAAAGTTTTTAAGATTTATAATTTCTGACTTATTTTTCTTTTAAGAATCCTTTTGATTTCATATCTAAAATATCTTTTCCAAATTCAAAGTCATAAACATTCCTTCCAATTTTTCTTTAACAGTTTTATAGTCTTACATTTTACATTTAGATCTATGTTACATTTGCAATTAAATTTTTATGAGAGATATGTCTTAATGTATTTTTCTCCACTGAACTGTCTTTAAAACTTTCTAAAAAAATTAGTTAATTATATTTGTGTAAGTCTGTTTCTGTCTTCTGTGTTTTACTAACAATGCATCTATTGTTTTGATAATACCACTGTCTTGATTACTGGGGTTTTATGTGCTTGCAACCAGGTAATACAAAACCTCTGCTTTTTTTCTCTTTCTGAATAATGTTTGAGATGAGCTTTTACAAGTAGTCTGTACACTTTGAATTTAAAACAAGAAGTCTGACAAATCTATTTTTAGCAAGAGTCTCTGCTACTGGAATTTTAAAGATTAAATTCTTTATTTGAAATATAAAGAGAAAATACAGATCATAGAGAAAATCATATAATTTAATCTTAATTCCAGTTATATAAAATAATATGTGGTTTACTTCAAAGTTAATCAAGGTATAAATTCCTTTATTTTCTTTTGTGAAGGGTGTAAGGAAAATATCTGCATCAGATTGGAAAAGTATTTCTGAATGGTATGTTTAGTACCTTTGGATGTGTTATAAAGTAGTTATGGGATTTTTCAAAACTTTTAAAAAATGTACTTATCATTGAAATAGAAACAATAGAAACAATCAAATTCAACTTATTGTACCTTTAGTAAAACAAATTTACCAAGAGTTTAACTATTATACTTTTGAGTGTTATATTTTATCTAGTTGACTGTTTGGCTACTTAAGATCCATGATCCAAAATAAAATATTTAAGTACAAAGAAATATTTTAAATAAAGAGGTCCAAAATATACAAAGCAGTATTTTCTTTCAGTTATCAACAGCCTATATTTTATTTTATTTATCAGTCCTAGAGTAGCAGCTTGTGTCCACTATGCCATCTTCAAATAAATTCTTATTGTATTTTTAAAATAAATATTACTCTTTGAAAAACACAATATTCAACTTGTGTTTGGTGATGAAAATTATCTTCCTAAGTTTGTTATTATTCATTCAACATTTTATTTAGTAACTGTTATCGCATGTCTCCTGGGAGTGTTGTTGTAGAGTAACAGGAATAAAATAAAAATCATCCTCAGCAGTAGAATATTCAGAGAAACAAATTAGTATACTTCAGATTTTAATTTTTCCTGCTCAATTTTGGTTTCTTTTTGTGCCACTGAATCTGAATCTAGGTCACAGTCTAATAGACTTCAGATATAAAAAAAAAAAAAACCACAGGGGAAAATAATTGAACTCATGCTTATTTAGATATCACAAACATTCTGTTTTTGTATATAATAAATGAATTAGCCAAAAGGGAGCAATTAAAGATGTAAAGAGGATCAAACCTGCTTAGTTTCCCTTAATTACTAACAACACTCACATCACTAACACAGGGTGCCTGATATTTTGCATTGCCTTTTTATTAAGGCTTAATATTATTATGTTTGTTTTTATACTAACTACAGAGAGTTTAGGTTGATTGGCAGGTATGGTAATGCAAATGAAAATATTCTGCACAATCTACATAATGTTTTTGCAAAATGTAGTAACCATTTTTGGGGGCAATAGCACTAGAATATTTTTTTCCAAGTTGAGGTTTGTTTTCAATGCCCCTCCTCTCCTTGATTCACATAATATAATATAATACTAGTGATTCTACTACTACTACTAAATTTAATTACCTCAGATTAAAAACGAAACCATAGCCCTAAACAATAAACCTTCACTAATGGGATTCAATATCTCTTGCCAGGCACAGATAGATGAAAGAAGGGTCTCTGCGGAGCACTATACCATGGAGGACGGCGCTACCTCTATCTAGTCAGTGTCCTTGGAGCTGCGTTAATGCTCTGGTGCAATAGAACACCTGTGGAGTCATTTCAAAGCAGCTGAGAACACAGAAGTTGAGACAACCCAAACAATCTGCGTTTTAACATTTTGTAGTTATCTGCCTACAAAACAGTTTATTTAAACAAAAACCTATGTGTTAACACATATACATATATAGTTTTAGTGGAAAAAAAAGATGAAAACCATCGTAAAGAGCTATTAAAACCTTGGCATATCAAACTAGTGAAGTCCATTGGATACATTTTTAAGGATTTAAAGAAATGGTAGCTCAATGAGGTTGTTAGAATGGTGCGCTTCCAGCAAAAGTGGATATTAATTATAATTAAGAGTTGTCAATTGTACTTGTCAGAACTGCAAGTAAGATCTAGCTGATGTCTGAACAACAGCACTCTCACACATACACACACACACAAAAGAACAAAAAACAAAGACAGAGAGGCTAAGCAGATGAATATATACAGAAGAGAATGACACTGGTAGTCGTTGAGGTCATGCTATTCAAAATCCAAAGGCTATATGTACTTCCGAACTGAATGCAGAGATAAGAACTGCACCGCAGTCAACAAAATACACGAGCTGTCAATCATGTGTAAGTCACTGTTCTGGGAGCTGGGACACAGGGATGAAGACAAACAGCAAACTTGCCTTCAATGAACATACATCCTACAGGCAAAAGAATGAAAATCAACACAAAAATCGCTCAGTCAGTCATTTCGGGTACAGTGGACTATGAAACACAAAGAGGGTAACATGTTAGGTGGTGACTGAGAATAGGAAACAGCGTTGGTCAGGAATAGAAGCACGTTTTTCAAGAGTTGATACTTGAGTTGATCTAATGATGAGAAGAAAGCACCAATGGGATCAGTGGAAGAGTGTTCTGAGCAAAAAGAAAGTAAAAATGTAAAATAATTTGCTTATTTTTACATGTGAATGATGTTTGCAAAGTGAAGATCTCAGGTGTTACCTCGACTTAGTTTAAAGTTTGATATTTAAGTGTTCTTAGAAATATCTAAGGATTTGTCACAGAAATCTTTTCTTATACAAATAATTGTTTACATTTAATAGCTCCATGACATAGTGACTTTTAACTCCATCAGGGACCTAGACTTAAACATACACGCTAACTTCTACCATGAAATCAGCATTGCTTTACAACTTAGCCTTCGTGGATCTTACGATGACTCATTTACATGAATTCAACTGGACTGATGTCTGTGGCTGTTTCTCTAAGGACCCAGGCTTTACTTTACTTTCTGCTTGTATCCTAAATACACCCAGTACTGTATGCTCGAAGATGTTTTCCACTAACCAAAAAGTACCTATTCCACAAGGAAAAAGCTAAGAAATCTCATAGGCTTACTCATGAAACATTATAGATTCTACTCCAGTATTGTTTTAGTCTTTGTCCATTTATTTGGTCAGGATTTCTGTCCCCTCAGTTACCAAGAAATTTAGGTTTGGGAGCATTGAAGTCACTGTAAACTGTAATTTCAATTATAAAATTCTACATTCTAATAGCAAAAATTATTAGCCCATAGAAACAGAGTTTATAAATGACAATGTGAAATCTTTCAGAATAAATAGTTATAGAATAAGAGAAAACCTACAATAGTATTTTAAGAATATTCCATCACTATTTATCTAATTTCCTTAAATATCCAGTAAGAATATTAATAGAATCAGTAGAATCACATTGTAAGTGAATCATGTAAACATATTATTTTTATCAATAACTTCCTTATAGATTTACTAAGACTAATTTTTTCAGTGACTTCTTATCAGCTGTCCTTTAACTCCTTCAAAATTTTAATAAGTAACCACGTACTTTTGCTAATAATACAGATATAGTTATGTTTTATACAAGAAATAGACAAAATGTAGCTTTGCTACTGGAATAATTCTATCCATTCCTGTCAAAACTTTAACACTATTATTTTGCATTAATATTTTGCTTTCAAGAATATTTTGCCAGGTGTGATTACATTGTGAGTAAAAGATCAATCTTTATCAAGAGCACCTTAGAGATCTGGTCACAGTGTTTGGTGACGCTTCCCCTCCCATAATTGTAAATTTCTATTCCAGAATCCTGACCAAAATTGTCAATAGTAGTTACCAATACAAATCAGAAAATCCTTTTTCTTGAGCTTCACCATATTTTATGATCTTTTGGCTAGCCATAAGGTGCATATGCCTTATTGGCTAAACCCATATAGTTGATTAGTTGTCAGGTTTTCTTGGATCCAGTCTATGTATTAACAATGATCATAACTGTATCAGTTTTCTCTAAAAGACTTCAAGAGCCTCAAGTGCACAGACCCATTCATTTTACATGGTTACTCAGTCTTCAGTGGTTTTCTTGTATAACATCTATATTTTACATTTCAGTGGTTGACAAGAGTCCAGTTTATGTATCATCACAATAAAGTGGAAAAGATGACAAAGGAAGATAAGAAACTTTGCTTTCTAGTCTATTATTAATTCTCAATGTTACCTAAAATAATTTTTTTCTGGACTTTTTCCAACTTTGGAATAGCTTACCCTCTTATCATTGTGGTTAGTGGATGATTTCCCAAGTTCCTATATGTCCGCTCTGGGACAATCTGTTTACTGTGCAGGTGAGGGTTCAAAGTCTTAGCCAGAGGGATGGAATAGAATAATGATTTTATCACGGGTTTCCAGTGTTTAATGCACTTTTCACCTATTTCTCTGAGAAATATGTGTCATACAAAGAAAATACTCTAACCATATTCTCCATTATCAAAACACCTACTTACATTCAGCATTAAAAGCCAATTTTAAAAAAATTCTGAGTCAAATTTCATCATATGTGTGTTAGGGGAAAATAAGCTACATCTATCGTAGGGATATTTGGATAACTTCATTAAGTCACCTCACCATAATTGACATTAAATAATATAGTTCATGTCTCCATTCTTATGTACCAAACCTCTATTTTTGTAACATACTTTTCACACTATGATCTTTCATATAAGTGAAGTTCTATTAACAGAGGTATCTTACAGAAGCCGTAGCCAAACCTATAGAATGAACTAGTCTAAAGCAAATTCAAAAGCCATTCCATTTTGTTCATTCTTTAGTTTATTTTGTTTGTTAGGTACCTCTTATAGGTGAGATTATATGGTATTTGTCTTTCATGAACTGGCGTTTTTCACTTAGCATAATGTTCTCCATGCATACAGTTCCATCCATGCTGCTGCAAAAGGTAGGAGTTCCTTCTTTCTTTCTTCTGCATAGTATTCTATTGCATAAATGTACCACATTTTTTGATCAGCTCATTTACTGGTATTTAAGCTGTTTCTAGCACTTGGCTACTGTAAACAGCACCAGTATGAACATAAGGGTACTTAAGTTCTTTTGAATTAGCGATTTGAGATTTTTAGGGTATATCACCAGCAGTGGAATTACTGGGTTAAAAAGCAGTTCTGTTTTTACTTTTTTATGTACTTCCATATGGTTTTCCACTGTGGCTGTACCAGTCTGCATTCTCACCAACAGTGCACCAGGGTTCCCCTTTTTCCACATCCTCGCCAGCACTTGTTGTTGATTTATTAATATAGCCATTCTGACCAGTATGAGGTGATTTCTCACTGTGGTTTTAATTTGCATCGCTCAGATGGCTAATGATGTTGAGCATCTTTTCATATGTCTAGGGACCATCTGTGTATCCTCCTTGGAGAAGTATCTATTCAGATCCTTTGTCCATTTTTTAATAGGATTATTTGTCTTCCTGGTGTTGAGTCCTAAGGGTTATTTATATATTTTGGAGATCAAATAGAACCACAGGCATAGAAACTTGGAGCTGACTGAAAGTGACCAGAGGGAAGAGGGGAGTGGGATAATGGTGGAAAGAAGGGGAAGGGAATACGTAGAGAACATGTATGAATGACCTACGGACATGGAGAACAGTGTGCAAGTTGACTGTGGGAGTGGAGGTTGGGGTGGGTGGAAGAAGGCTGGTGGGAAAATTGGGACAGCTGCAATAGAATAACAATAAAAATGATTAATACATTTTAAAAAATTTCAGTAAAATAAATTTGAATCACTTGAATACATTTTGTTAATTGACTCCATGCATATTTCTTTTGGAATTTTGTGTATATTGGATGTGAATAATGACAATGGTATCAATAAATGCCAACACTTATTATGATCATAACTGGAAAAAGTCATTTCATATACTAGGTCTGGTTAAATATTACTATATTAAAATTTAAAAACTTTCTTATTGAAGAGCTCATAAGGAAAATAAGATAAATCATGACATGGACAAATATTTTCCTCTTTTATACTAAATAAATAGTTTGTAGAATATATTGTAATATATTTCAGTAAAAAAACATTAAAATAAAAATAATTCTCCATAAAAAGAGGAATGATCGATAGCCTATAAATTATTTGTTGTTCTCACTTGTACCCAGGGGCATCTAAATTATGGTATTTACACAAACAAAAAAACTGACAATAGTAAATGTGAAAAATAAAAGGAACTTTTCATATACTACACATAGGTCTCTAAATAGGTTAATTCACATTTGAAAGTATTTGCCATGATTTAATATAGTTAAAGGTATATACACATCCTATGACCTAGTAATCTTACTTTGTGTGTTTAGAGAAATTACAGGAATATTTACAGCATAAAATAATATAAAATAAAATAAAATAAAATAATAAAATAAAATAAAATAAACAACTCAAATGTGCATTAGTAGTAGCAGGGGTAAGTAAATTTTAATGAAGTCAAAAAATGCAAAACT
Organism: Anoura caudifer; assembly: GCA_004027475.1. Lineage (NCBI taxonomy): Eukaryota > Metazoa > Chordata > Mammalia > Chiroptera > Phyllostomidae > Anoura > Anoura caudifer. The sequence goes on along the minus strand of PVKU01001696.1, from coordinate 93,996 downwards.
AAGAAGCAATGAAAATAAAGCAGGGGTATAGATATCAATATATATAAAAAAGAAACAATTTTGAAGCATGCATAGTTTTTCAGAATAATACATATAGTAGGAGACCATTTATGTGAAGTTTAAAACAGGTGATGTTAAGTAATAATATTGTTTGGAAATAGACACCTATGAGATAAAACTATCAGGAAAAGGAAGGGAAATATTAAGACAACAGTTAGTATACGGTAGTCTTGGGTGGGAGGGAGAGAAATGAAATTGAAGGAGGCACAGAGAATTAGTAATGTTCTATCTCTCAAATAAAGATGTTGGTAAAATGGAACCTTATTATACTACAACTCTTTAAAATTTATAGATAGTAAATATTCTCTTTTATTTATGACTTTTCAAAAGAAATTTTTAGAGATAAATCACAAGACAAACAATGACATAAAAAATGGGATAAAAGAGCAAAGTTAAATGTCATCTGTTAATCAGCTCAGAACATAAAGTAAATTGAATTTCAATGGCAACATTGATCTTGGAAGCAGCCAGCTCTTCCTTTGATTATTTTCCAAGTGAGTGTAAAAATTTAGCAAAGGATTTTTAAAAACCACTGATAAAAGTATACAATAATTGTAATTTTAAACATTTTTATCATTATTTTCTACTATGTCTTTAAGTCATTGTAGTGTAAATACTGATATTATGATTAAAATGCACAAATCAGAAAATAATCTAAAATACTAGAAGCGCTTAAAGCCTCAAAATGAAACATTCATTGATAAAAAGTTTTAAGGATTTATTTATTTAGAGAAGTTTTAGTGTCACAGTAAAGAAAGAAACATGTATTTTCCATCACAAATGCGTAGCTTACCCCATTACCAACATCCCTCCCTAGAATGGTATGTTTACGACTGATGAACAGACATTGATATATCATAGTCCCCCAAAATGTAGATTGACTTAGGGTTCATTTTTGATGTTGTACGTTCTATAAGTTTGAACAAATGTTTAATGACATGACATCATTATACTATGATGCAGAGTATTTTTTTTTTCAAAAGTTAAGCTCAATGTTTTCTTTTTTTAAAGGTTTTATTTACTTATTTTTAGAAAGAGGGGAAGGGAGGGAAAAAGTGAGGGAGAGAAACATCAATGTATGGTTGCCTCTCACGTGGCCCCCACTGAGAGGCAACCCAGGCATGTGCCCTGACTGAGAATTAAACTGGTGATCCTTTGGTTCGCAGCCTGCGCTCAGTCCACTGAGCTACACCAGCCAGGGCCATGCAGAGTTTTTTCACTGGTCTAAAAATCTTCTGTGCTTCTCCTACTCTTTCCTGTGCCACCTACTCCAATCCCTAGCAACTAATGATCTCTTACTCTCTCCACAGTTTTGCCTTTCCATAATGTCATATGGTTGAAACCATACAATACATAGCCTTTTCAGATTGGCTTCATCAACTTAGTAACATATACTTTAGTTTCCCACATGTTTTCTCATGGTTTGGTAGCTAGCTCATTTCTCTTTAATAGTGAATAATATCCCATTTTCTGAGTAGACCGCAGTTTATACATCTACTCACCTAATTGGGACATGGGTTACTTCCAAGTTTTGACAATTATAAATGAAATTGTTATCAACATTTATGTGCAGGATTTTGTGTGGATATGTTTCCCACTATTTCAGATTAATATTAAGGAGAGTAACTGCTGAATTACATAACAAGATTATATTAGTTTTACTTCCAAACTGGCTTCCAAAGTGGCTATACCATTTTGCATTCCCACCAGCAATGAATGAGAGTTCTTCCTGCTCCATATCCTTTCCAGCATCGGTGTTATCAGTGTTCCAGATCTGGGTCATCCTAATAGGTGTGTGGTGATACCTCATTTTTTAATATGCATTTCACTGATGACATATGACATAGAAAAGTTTTCCTATACTAATTTTCCATTTCTATATCTTTGGCAAGGTGTCTGTTAGGTCCTGGCCTGCTTTCCAATCAGGCTGTTTGTTTTCTAATTGCTGAATTTGAAGAGCTCTATGGATATTTTGGGTAACATTCCTTTATTACAGGTCTTTTACATATATGTAAAAGAAGAAGACTATGGCTTCCTAGTCGGTGGCCTGTTTTCCCATTCCCTCGATGATGCTTTGGTAGAGCAGAAACTCTGAATTTTAATAAAGTCCAGCTTACCAATCATTTATTTAACAGATTGTACTGGAGCATTGTACCTTAAAAAGTGATGGTCATAATTAAGGTCACCTGTTTCCTCTTATGTTATATTTTAAGTGCTTTATAGTTGTGCATTTTAAATTTATGTCTGTGATTTATTTTACATGATTTTTAGAAGAGTCATCATCTGCATCTAGATGTATTTTTTATTTTGCATGAGGATGTCCAACTCCTCCAGTACCATTTGTTGAAGAGTTAGTATTTACCCCATTGCATTACCTTTGCTCCTTTTTCAAAAATCAGTTAACTATATGTAAGGGGGTCTGTTTCTGAGCTCTCTACTTTGTTCTATTGATCTATTTGTCTATTTTTTGTACCAATACCACACAGTCTTGGTTTCTGTAGCTTTATAGTAAATTTTGAAGTCAGGTTGCAAGTTCTCCAACGTCATTCCTCTCCTTCAATGTCGTGTTGGACATTCTGAGTCTTTCACTTGTCCATATACACTTTAGAATCCATTTGCTAATATCCATAAAATAACTCACTGAGATTTTGATTTCGATTGCATTAAAACTATAGGTCCAGTTGGAATCCACTGTCATTTTGACAATATTGAGCCTTTCTGTCCATGAACATGGAATAGCACATAATTTAGTTCTTTGATTTCATTCACCAGAATGTTGTAAGTTTTCGTCATATAGATTGTGTACCTATATTATTATATTTTTACATCCAGATATTTCTTTTTGAGAGTACTAGTACAAATGTAATTATGTCATTAATTTTAAATTCAATTTGCTCATATACAGAAAAATGGTGGACTTTTATATATTAACCTTGTATTCTGCAAACTTGCTATGATCATATAATCACTCCTGGTTCACAGAGGTTTCCCACCCACTATACTTTTGGATTATCTATGTAGATGATTGTGTCATCAGCAAACAAAGACAGTTTTATTATTTTCCTCCTCAATCAATATACGCTTTACGTCCTTCTCTTGGCATACTGCATTAGCTAGAATTTCCAGTATATTGTTCAAAAGCAGTAAGAGAATGTCTCTGCATTGTACCTGACCTGTGTAGGAAAGCTTTGAGTTTCTCACTGTTAAGTATTATGTTAATTGTAGAGCTTTTTCAGATATTCTTTTATCAAATTGAAAAACTTCCCCCTCTTATTTAACACTCTTTCAGAGGATTCCTCACCAATTCAAAATAACCTATGCATCCCAATGTTCATAGCAGTCTTACTAACAATACCCAAGGACTAAAAATAACCTAAGCACCCATCAGTAAAGGAGTGGATCAAAAAACTGTGGTACATTTGCACAATGGAATACTACACAGCATAAAGAAAAAAGGTGTTCCTGCCCTTTGCAACAGCATGGATGGAACTGGAGAGCATTATGCTAAGTGAAATAAGACAGGGAGTAAAAGGCAAATACCATATGTTCTCACCTATTAGTGTAACCTAATCAACAAAACAAACAAACCGGCAACATAGAACCAGAGACATTGAAATAAAAAAAAAACAAACTGAAAGTGACCAGAGGGAAGTGAGCAGGGGGATAATGGGGGAAAGAAGGGGAAAGGTGAAGTCAAGGAACATGTATAAAGGACCCATGGACAAAGATAACGGGGGAGGGGAGGACTGAATATGGTAGATGGAGGTGGGTGGGGCAGGGGAGAGTAATGGGGGAAAATGGGGACAACTGTAACTGAACAACAATAAACAGTTTTTAAAAAATTCCCCTGTCTATTCTAGGGTGCTGAGAGTTTTTATGATGAAAGGGTGTTGGAATTGTTTACATGCCTTTCTTGCGTCTATTGATCTGATCATGTGATTTTATTTTCTAGGCTGTAGATATGATGGATTATGTCAGTTGATTAGGGATAAATCCCTCTTGCTTGTACTTAAGACCCCTTTAATAAATTGTTAGCTTGATTTTCTAATATTTTGTTGATGATTTTTGCATCTATGTTCATGAGAGATATTTGTAGTTTCCTTTTCTTATATTGTCTGTATCTGGGTTTTGTATTAGCATAATGCTGGTCTTATAGGTGAGTTAGGAAATAAATATATTCTTTGTTTCTATCCTCTGAAAAAGCCCTTGTAGAGAATTGGAATAGTATCACAGTATGAATGTTCTTTATACCATTGAATTGTATACACAAGAATTGTTAGGTCAAACATTTTGTGTTATCTAAATTTTACTACAATTTTAAAAATAAAATAAATTTAAAAAATATTAGATATTGGAAGGCAGTTAGAGGGTGGAGGGTTTGAGAAAAATGGAAAAAGGCCAATGGATAAGGACAACAGTGTGGTGATTGCAGTGGGGGAGAGAGTAAAATGGGGACAGATGGTAATGGAAAAACACAATTTAAAAAAAGCGTGTGAGAACTCTTCATTGTTCTGAAGATTGAAAGGATTATAAAGTACTTCTCAAGGTGTTCCTTTGTCCCTTGGGTAGGTATAGGACTGAAACATTGAGATCTCTTTGGGGGAAAAAAAAAAACAAAACAAGAGAAAGAATAAATACCAAGATAAAGAAACAAGAAAAAATAAATTAAAATATTAGGTATTGGCATTAATTTTATTTATTTGCAATCTAAAAAATGTAAATAAGTCACAAGGTAGAATAGCGTTTTTTCCTAACATAAGCCTATAAAAATGATGTCAAAGAATATTGCTTATGTAAACAAAAGTGTTAACTGTACTCAATTGTTTTTGTTGAACATTAGATCATTTTAAATTCAACTTTCCAGCTGGTAATTGTTTGTATGTGACATTAACTGACTTTAATTAACATCTGAATTACATATTATATACCCAACAATGAGATGTAAATTGGCTATCTTTTGAGGTGAAATGTTCTGTGTATAATTAACAACACTAAAATCAGCAGAAAGATTAAAATAAGATCTTGATGTTAAGAATTTAAGCTTTTAAAAATCATTATTTTTTTACTTATTAGAGAATATTTTAGAAAAGGATGAAATTACTTTAATTATTTTCTAGAGGAAAGATTTTGCCTCATATTTGTTAGAAAAATATGTGGATTTAGAAAACTGACCCACAGGCTTTATTTAGAAAATAAATAAATAAATACATTTATTTCTTCTAGAAAAAAGTCTTAATTTTATTAATATGTTATTTCTAATTATGAGTAATTGCTTTAAATTTTATTATGTTATGCCAGTTTAATATGGTAGTGTGTAAAAAACAGATGACAAAGATACATCTCAGTATCATAAATACCCCATCCTTGTCATTTTTCTCATCAGACACAGGGTCCTCAATGGGAAACAAAGCAGATTAACTAGTTGCCTTTGTACTCTGAGTATTAATGAAAATTTAAGGACTGTTGAAAGTAAAGCTAATATTTTAGAAATGAATGGGGAAAGGGCATGGTATTTTCCTATATTGTAAACATAAATTAGTTTAAGTTTATTTCTCTTTTTGTGAATTTAGGACACATGTAGCATTTTAAGTTAACTATTGGTATTTTCAATTAAATCACAAATTCAAATGCTTTATTATTTTCATTATTATATTGTAGCAGTAGTAGTAGTAAATTTATATATATATATATATATATATATAATTTTGCCCACTAGGAAATTAAACTTTCTTAAAAACTACACTCTTGCTTTAAAACAAAAATGATAACTTTAAAGAGTCACTTAAAATTTCTGCATGCATTCCTTTCTGAAGCAAGGACACATTTTTTAAGCTCATTAACAAAATGGTCCGTGTATATTACCATCTTCCTGCGTTCACCCCGCCACTGCTAGATCCCAATATCTCTGAACCTGTTAATCCTGAGACCTTGGTTTTTAGGACTCACCTGTATTTATCAGTTAATAAATTTAAATATCTATTGTTCTTGACAAAACAAGAATAATTTTTAACTACTAAATTGAAATATAAACAAAGGAAAATTTATCAAAATAAAAAGCTTCTGCAAGGCAAAAGAAAATGTCACCAAAATGAAAAGGGAACCAACCATATGGGAAACTATATTTTCCAATGATACCTCATACAAGGATTTGCTATCCAAAATAAATTAAAAAACATACATGATTCCACACAGCAAGACAAACAACCCAATTAAAAAATGGGCAAAGAACCTGAACAGACACTTCTCCAAGGAGGACATTCAGAGGGCCCAGAGATATATAAACCGATGCTCAGCATCACTAGCAATCAGAGAGATGTAAATTAAAACCACACCGAGGTACCACTTCATGTCTGTCAGAATGGTCATCAACAAACAAATCAACAAACAAATGCTGGCAAGGTTGTAGAGAAAAGGGAACCCCTAGTGCACCGTTGGTGAGAATGCAGAATGGTGCAGCTACTGTGGAAAACAGTATGGAATTTCCTCAGAAAACTAAAAATAGAACTGCCTTTTGACCTGGCAATTCCACTGCTGGGATTATACCCTAAGAATCCTGAAACCCCAATTCAAAAGGATCTATGCACCCCAATGTTCATAGCAGCACAATTTACAATAGCCAAGTGCTGGAAGCTGCCTGTCTAGGTGCCCATCAGTAAATGAGTGGACCAAAAAACAATGGTACATTTACACAATGGAATTCTATGCAGCAGAAAGAAAGAAGGAGCTCCTACCCTTTGTGACAGCATGGATGGAACTGGAGAGCATTATGCTAAGTGAAGGCAGTTAAGCCAGGCAGTGAAAGACAAATACCATACGATCTTACATATAAATGGAACCTAATCAATAAAACAAACAAGCTGGCAAAATGGAACCAGAGACATTGAAATAAAGAACATACTGACAGTAACCAGAGGGGAGGGAGGAGGGGGATAATGAGGAAAAGAAGGGAAAGGGTTTCAAGAAACATGTATGAAGGACACATGGACAAACCAAAGGGGGGAAGGACTGAGGGTGGAGGGTAAGGGTGCGTGGGGTGGCGGAAAGTGCTGGTGGGGAAATGGAGACAACTGTACTTGCACAACAATTAAAAAATATAGGTAGAATTGTATTTCTTTTTTCTAATCTTTGCCCCTTTCCTTGTTAATACAGTACGCTGTGCTTTTTATAGGAAATGTCAGAATGTCAGATTATATTTTCTACATGTAGTACAGACTGAATGTCATTGTAATGGACTTCAAAATAATGCCCACATAATTTAACTGCATTGATACTCTTTTCATCTCGCCCTCCTTCATTTTCTTCTTTTCCTTCTCCCTTCCCTTCTTCTTTCTATCATTACATAATATTTAACAGCAAGTAAGGCAAATATTACATTAAAGGCTGTAAAAATACAGACAGGTTACCATGCCCATTCTTTTTTTTTTTTTTAAGCATGAGCTTTTGCAGACTTTGAAATCCAAGAGTCAGCTTCAACTAACACGTTTTGGACAGGGGGAGTTTTATTATGTGTTCTTTAGCTATCAACTCAAAATTTCTCTTCATCTTAGCTCCCAACTTGTTCAGGGAGGAGTGTTCAGGGACATTGCTTCCCTACCTTAACTCCTTGTACAATAGACCTTGTGCTATACGTTTACCATTGTGTTATTCAGTCTAAAGTAATAACACAGCATAATCCAAAGTGCACTTTGTGACTTCCAAGTTCTTTTTCCAGACTGATTGGGAAAATAAGTCTAGTAATTTGTGTTTGTTGGTAATAAGCAACACTTGCATCAAACCACAACTATGTCACATGCACACACACATACACACACTCATGCACTCACAAAACCCCAGAGGACAATGACAAATTAGAAAGTAAACTCTGAATCTACAAGTGGAGGAGAAATTGGTATCTGCCCACATCAAAATGAGCACAATTGCCATGACCAGGGAGACTGTGACATTGGCCGTACCCAGCAGCAGCTATTCATGTGCACACTTTCTCATTCTGCTCTTGGTCCAATGGTGGACCTGTTGAAAAGTCACACATATCTGGATGATTACTTCATCACTGGGAGCCAAGAGAAGATTTAAATGGAAGCTCATTTTTACATTTCAGTCCAGATGACTCTGATATACTTATATATATGTGAATATACAATATTATATATACTATATATGCATGTATGTCATGCATTATATGTATATAACATATACTAATATAATATAATATATATACACACATATAGTGATATGTGTATATAGAATAAATAGTTATGTATTACTACTAATTCATATGTACTAATTATGCAGTGCTATAAAGATAAGGAAGTAATAATGAATTATTCCCAAAAAGAAACTGTTCAGAGATGGCATGTAAAGCCTGAAAGGAAGGTAAACATTTAACTGCCACTAAAATGGGAAATAAAGAGCATAAGCATATAATAGGCAGGAAGATGAACCAAGACACAGGAATCTAAGAGAGCCCCTTTGGGGATATGCAGGGAGTCTGCAGTGGCTGAAATATGAGTTTGGGGACAGGAGGCAGTGACAGTAGGGGAGTAGTGTCCCCTTGTTCATGGCTTTGCTTCTGATGGTTTCAGTTACCTGTGGTCAACCAGTCTGACAATATTTTTTTTAATTACAGATATTTTGAGATATAAAAAGAGACACAACATTTGCATGACTTTAATTACAGTATGGTGTTATAATTGTTCTGTTTTATTATTACTTATTATTAATCTCTTATTCTGCCTAATTTATGCATCAAACTTTATCATAGATATCAATATATAAAGATAGTACATGTAAGCTTTGGTACTATCTGTGGTTTCACATATCTGATAGAAGTCTTAGAATGCCTCCCCTCCATGCGTATGGGGGGACCAATATTCAAAGAGATGAAATTGTAAAGATAGAGTGTGACCTGTTCCAACTTATGAGTTTTTTCTTTTAGTGATTAAAATTAGTATTGGTCAAAGTAAATATATCATTATCTATAGCTTTGAAATAATTTAGTTATACAGAGCTTGATATTTTTTCAAATGACTTGATGTGAGCATATAACTACATTTTTCTTAAACTTTAAAAAATGACATTATTAACAACAGGATCAGATATTTTTACTTCTTATTTCTTCATTTGCATTTACTTTCTTTAAATTCTCCTTTCAAAAGAAATAGAAATAAATTACTGAGCTACAGTTAAATTCCATAACAGAGGACCTCAAAGGAATTTCTCTTATTACACAAAATTGCTTTGGGTAAAATGGTGCAAAGGTCTCATTTATTTCAATGAGCTTTTGCTTATTAAAAATAATATGCATTAATAATATGAACTTTTGCCTTTTTAACATGGGGAAGCTTTTCAACTATAAAATTCTCAGGAATCCAAAGACTTATTTGCAAATTACATTTACTGTTCTTAAACTATCTTAGTTTCTTCTTTTACTTTAAAGTCAAATGGTACTGTGAATGTTTTTACTAAATTTGCTACTACAATAAATTATAGTGAAGATAGTTGATTAACTACCTCTACATTATTCCACAGTTTTTTTTTTTTTGTTTTTTTTTTCAGAAACAAATTGCCTTGATCAAGGTCAAAACAAGTGTGCATGAGCAGGACCAAAGGGTAGTGCCACCTTGTTTGGAGGAAATATGAGGGTGCATTATAGAGAGAACATGTAAAAACAGTAATAGAACTGACTAAAACTGGTCTATTATTACATTGTACTGCCAATTCTAAACATTGTCAGTGATAAAAATACTAGGTCCCAAGTCTGTTTTTCCAAATTAATGTTTGCTTTGATTACTGAGTTTTAATTCAAATGTATACATATAAATTTCACAAGAGGAAATTTTGTAGAAGGCAGGAATTACTTAAAGAAATAATGAGTGGGAATTTCTAAAAATTAAAGAAGTATAACCATCTTCAGGTTGTAAGGACCCATAAAATTCTAAACAGGAAAGATTGGGGCACAGATAAAAGATTGAAACAACATAATGAAATTAAAAAATCAAAGGCAAAGAGAGTTTTATAATTGCCAAGAGAAGAAAAACAGGAAAACTTCAGAGAGAAATACCTAATTGAACAAAATTAAAATTTATAATTGCAACAGTAAGTGCAAGAGGACATAAATTTATTTTACATGGAGTAAGTTATAAATTTAATATAGAGAAAATAGCATTTAATGTAGAATTAAAATATTTTTGATATTATATTGGTTATGCTATCACAGTTGTCCCAATTTTTCCCTCTTTTCTCATGATGGAGTGGGAAAAGGGCATCTGGCCAGCAGAGCACCTCCCGACCACCATGGATGAGAAATAAGTCACCTGGGTCTCAATCTTGTTGTTCCTGCAGGAAAGGGGTGGCGATTCCCTCTAATGGGGAACACCCGAGCCCTTCTCTGAAATGGCTTTCATTGGGAATGGTATGGGTAGGTGTGTACAGCATACATGGGTAGGTCATCGATCAATGTCAAAGGACTACAGTCATACAAAAACAGGCATTATCTAGAGATAACAATTGAAGGAATACAGAGATTCATCATAGGTCAGGGTCTGCTAGTCATGCTGACACTAGATGGTCTTCAAGATGTGTTTCATGAAATAAGGAGTTTACCCCTTATACCTTGAACTTAAACATCCGGTTTGCATCAACAGAGCCAAACAAAGCAAAGCAGAGCAGACTTCAAAGGATACAATGTATTTATCAGGCCTGATTCCCAAAGGAACCCTCAGTGTTAAGAGTCGGGTCACCTCTGCCACCTGCTTTACCTGGGTTTCCAAGGGGACTTACTAGCCCCTTTCAGAGCCTGCTCTTGTAGGGCTGCAGTCTCCAAAACTGCACAGTCCCCAACAACCCAGCACCCCTCTCCCTCAAGCAATCTCCTCACCATTGTACGTGAGTATACGTTCTTTAGCTATTCCATTTCCTAAACGTACTTTACATCCCCATGGCTACTGTGTAACTCCTTATTTTTACTTCTCAATCCCTCACATTTTCACCCATTCCCCTCTACTCCCCTTCACTTTGGCAAGCATCAAAACACTCTCCATATGCCTGATTATTTTTCTGTTCTTCTTTGCTTAGTTTGTTTTTTAGATTCAATTGTTGATAGATCAGTATTTATTGCCATTCTATTGTTCATAGTTTTGCTCTTCTTTTTCTTCAATTAGTCCCTTTAACATTTTATATAATAATGGTTTGGTGATGATGAACTACTTTAATTTTTTCTTATCTGGGAAGTTCTTTCTTTGACCTTCAATTCTAAATGATAGCTTTACTGGGTAAAGCAATTTTGGCTGTAGGTACCTGCTTTGCATGACTTTGATTGTTTCTTACCAATTCCTTCCAGCCTGCAAAATTTATTTTGATAAATCAGCTGACAGTCTTATGGGAACCCACTTATAGGTAACTGTCTCCTTTTCTCTTACTGCTTTTAAGATTCTCTCTTTATCTTTAATCTTTGATATTTTAATTGTGTGTCTTAGAGTGGGCCTCTTTGCATACATCTTGTTTGGGACTCTCTGTGCTTCCTAGACTTGCATGTCTATTTCCTTCAACAGATTAGGAAAGTTTTCTTTCATTATTTTTTCAAATATATTTCTAATTTCTTGCTCTTTCTCTTCTCTTTATATTTTAGCTCCATTTCCAGACATTAACCTTTCTTTGAAAGACCAAGTGAATGATTCACTACAGCAAAATAGCATTAAAGAAGTAAGATTTATCAGATAACTTATCAATAAGTAAGAAATAAAGGTGATAATCTATAGAAATGACAATACACTACTTATGTATATTCAACCATCACAACACCCTTGTGAAGTAAGTATTGTTATCTTTTCCATTTCTGTTACTCAATTTGGAACTGAAATTACAGATTACATCACTATAGGTTAGAATCAAAGAAGATAAGGAAGAAAAAACTGTCATTTGGCATTTTACAAAGATGCGTGTTTGAAAAAATATATAGGTACTGTTCAGTGTTAGATTTCTAAGAGAAAATTAAGCATAAAGATACATTAAAATATTAAAGAAAGAAACATAGAAAATACAGAATTATAACTTTTAAAACAATAGGGAAAAGTGACTTTCCACTGGAAATTAAGAAAGGAAATTTTCAAGGAAAAAGGAGGAATTAAAAATAGTTGTAATTTAGCAGACATATATCTTGATGTAAAATTAATTGCTGCAATCATTTAAAATGGACTAAACCACAGATCAGCAAATCCTCCCTGCAACAATTCAACAGTATATATAAGGTCTGTCCCTAAAGTCTCCGGCCACGTGATATGAAAAATAGTGACATTTATTGAAGAAGATACAAGAAGCATTGTACATAGGAAAAGATGCCTCAGTCCCCTTCAATGTAAAGCACCTTGGGATCTCACATAGTTCTCCCAGTCACGATCAGCTGCCCCATCTCCTAAATCTCAGAAATGGTCTGAAACTTCTTCTCTTTCAAAGGTGATTTTAGTTTTGGGAAAAGCCAGATGTCACAGGGTGACAAATCTGGGCTGCAGGCAGGCTGAGTCATCTGGGTGATTTGACATTGTGCCAAAAAACTCTGTATGAGGTGTGATGCATGAGTGGGCATGTCGTTGGGATGAAGCTGCCAATTACCAGTTGCCCATAGCTGCAGTCTTCTAGATCATCCGAATATTTTCCATGGATGAATGTTCAAGTTTAACACAAAATTTGATGTAGATTCATTGTGCTACTCACTTAGTCATTTTATTTATTTATTTATTTATTTATTGGTTGTTGTTCCAGTACAGTTGTCTCCATTTTCACCCCACCATGCCCCTCCACCCCACCCATCCCCACTTGCCACCCTTGAACTTACCCCTTTTGGCTTTCTCCATATGTCCTTTGTATACGTTCCTTGATCCCTCAGTCAGTTTGTATGAGATGGCCACACAGTACACATGCTCACTCAGGGGAGTCTACCATCCCCATTGACTAGTCCAGTGAAGTTGTTATTGTTCACACATGTTCATTCCAGTCCACTCTCTGGCTGCCAGGTTACAATGATGCTGCACAAACCATTCTCATATTAGCAATGGCTGGACTTTTCCTGCGCAGGCACTGTATTTTCTACAAGGGGTTCTTAAAAAATGACAATGCAGAAATATTGAAAATAAAAGAAATAAAAATATATATGATGCATATACAAATCAACATGTGCTAGACTGGCAAATATAACATCATGTAAAATAGATTTTATAGAAATAATGAAAAAAAATCAAAATTGCCTATCACAATATATCAATTCTTATAAAAGTGACATTATATGTCCTTAATCTAGCCTTGAAATCAACAAAGTGATGAAAAGAAGAAATAGATAAATCAGCAACTGAAGTCATAAATTTTAATATACCTTTCTTGAAAATCAATAGAGCAAATTTACAAAAAATGAAAGAAGTGTGAGCTGTGATTAATATGATTAATAAACTTGATATATTATATACAACTTTATATGCCACAAAAGACACTATCGTTTTAAGCATACATGTATAGTTTGTCAAAAAAAATCATGTCATATCCTCGCCTCTAAAAGAATCATCAGTAAGTTTTGAAGAATCAATTTTTTAAAGGCTATGTTCTAAATTACTTCTATATGCATTCCTTTTTAAATGTGGCATTTAGAATGTCATTGATGGAATAATTGAAAGTGAATTTAAACATTGCTGCCACTGTAGAAATGACTGAGGGTGTCTGCCACCCCATGTGTTGCAAAACAAAGCGTTTCCTTAGACACTGTTCCTTCCTCTATTCTTGAAATACAATAAGAAAAAAAAACCCTGTAATTGTATCTAGCTGATACAATTTATATATTAGCCATCGTTTACAAACTGTGTAAGAAAAAAATTATTTACAGATGCATATAATTAGATTGTATTTTCCGCATAAACTCATTTATTTATTAAATGCTTTATGAGCACACAAAGCTTTCTTTTCATTCATAATTGATTAAATCTGTTAGTTAGAGACAGATTATTTCTGAAGTTATTACTGGCATTTTATAAAGCTCCAAAACAGCTTTCACATATCTTTTTATTAAAAAATCTATACTTTATGCAATATCAATCTTTAAAAGGCAACAGTTAACGTTGCAGCGCTATTATTTCTTGTTTACTTGTCTGAAGACTCTGTGTTCCATATGAAAATGAACAGGTCATAAAGCACATCTATTCCTTACTTCTCACCCCCTCCTACAATATCTAACATGCTGTGCGGTGAAGATCTGCTTCTGTACACAGAATACGGAGTTCTTTTGTGAATAGTGTTTCTGTTCTGTGTGGTAGTAGTGATAGAAACACTTGGTTTGTAGCCAAAAGATACTATTTTTGGCTTAGCAGAATTTTCCAGCTGTTGTTGGGGAAAGCATGTTACACTTCCCCACTCATTACACTGACATACTCATCTATACATTTATATTTCGCTGCTTTTTCAAATCAGTGATGCAGCTGCCACAATACGCCTCCTCCTTCAGCAGGTGGTAAATTATTCTCTACGTAAAATGACATCATTCCTTATTTTGCAGAAAACATGCCCTGTGTGCTGACAAAAGGGCAGAACCATTATGGGAAACAACATTTAGATAAATTTACTACATTGTATTTATTAAAGCCACATACTGTATTTTTAAGATTTAACAACTAAAGGCAATAAAATCAACTGATTAATTACATTTGAAATAGAATCAGTAAAATATTCTGCCTTCTTTGGTATCAATGCTAGGGTAAACATAACTTGTTTGTGTGGTCTTATGTCTTTCTTATTTTTTCCCCAAAGGAAAGAAAATCATTTGTACTATACTTAACATAATTTCCCAGATAATGAGGTTCCATTTAACTGATAATTTTGTGAAGTGTTTTACTAAGCAAAACCATAATAAAAATTTTCTTTAGAGTTACGTTGACCCAAAATGTTTTCCTCTCAAAAAAATAAAAAATAAAATAAATAGTTTTTGGCTGACATTCAATTCTGAAACAAATAAGAATTATTTTGTTTATTTAAACCAAAATAGAGTAGGAAATGATGTCAGAGTCAGCTGGTCTATCCAGTTACTGAATATAGAGAAGTGAGTCTATAAATAAGCATGTGACATCATAATACTTACCATAAATTATTAATTGCTTTAGTAGATATTTGACATTACCTGACAAAGATGAATCATCATATTTATACATCATATTGAATCTACTTTATACACAAATACTTACCAATATAATCATGTTTATATATGTATACTTATCAATTTTTTTATAAATATGTCCAACTCTTAGTTGTCTTTAAATGTCATTAAAAGCATAGAAAAAAAGAGATCAATAGTTCTAGCCTCTAATTTCAGAGTGAATTCCTCATAATACATATTATATAGGTTTTAGAAGGAGCTGCACTTTGCACACATAGATTGATGTTTGCCTGTATGTATTACTTCATCCACAAGAAAAGTACATCTGTGTTAGGAATAAAATTAATTTGTCAGCGGCAAAGAGATTGGTTCAAAATCATACTATATTAGGAGAAATCAAATGTCCCTGGTGATAAACAGAATTGAAAATGATTGGCAAGCCCACTAAAGCTAAGAAACATTGTATGTTGAAGGTCCACAGATGACCAGATGATGTTGAATTGTTGCTGGAAAACTGTTGGCTTATTTATTATATCCTTTCTGCAAGATGGTATAGATGTTACGATAAAATGTTTCCAATATCCAATAGTTTTCTGTTCTACACCATGGGTTCAAGAAAAGGGGGGGTAATAGAAGGCAGCTATCTAGTGTAAGGAAAACCTGTCTCTAATCTGTCTCTGAAAAAGTGGTCGCAGTGAATTATTGTTGAATAGATCTGAGAATGAAGAAGCTATGTACCACCTTTTTAAAAGAGTTAAAAATAGCATCACTTTCTGCTAAGCTAATAATTAGCATGAGAAGCCAATGTTGATGATGCTTTAAAATTTCAAGAAATCAAATGTTAATGTATTGAAAATATCCACATAAACAACAATAAAAAAGAAGACACTTCCATGTTTCTACCAACCAGATATAAGTCATTATCACAGTAGTGTATATTTTCATTTAGATGTAGATAGTCATTATCTCCAATTATGAAAGTTAAAACATAAAGTGGTTTATTTTTTCCTAATAATTGCAATAAATATGTAATTTAAACCATCTCTCACACTCACTCCTTGATACACATTACTTGCATCCTTTCTTCTTTTGAGGGGATAGCAACTTCATAACTGGCATCTTACTCTAGATTCTATACTTGTCAAATACCTTTACTTATTAGAGTTTCATATTGGGAAATTACTATTTAAACACATTACCAGTCCAAAGCTTTCATCCCTACTTTCCTGGAGTAGCAGAAAAAAAAAAAAGCTCACAATCTTACACTAAAATGCTTCTTTATAAAAAACAAAACAAAACAAAACAAAACACATTTTTAAATTGTTGTTCAAGTACAGTTGTCTTCATTTTTTAAAATATATTTTATTGATTATGCTATTACAGTTGTCCCATTTCTCCCCCATCATTCCCCTCCACCCTGCACACCCCTCCCACCTACATTCCCCCATTTAGTTCATGTCCATGTGTCCTAAGTTCTTTAGCTTCTACTTTTCCCACACTATTCTTGCCCTCCCCCTATTTTCTACTGACCATCTATGCTACTTATTCCCTGTACCTTTTCCCCTCTCTCCTCCTCCCACTCCCCTGTTGCTAACCCTCCAAGTGATCTCCACTTCTGTGTTTCTGTTCCTACTCTATTGTTTGCTTAGTTTGCTTTTTTTTAGGTGTGGTTTTTAATAACTGTGAGCTTGCTGTCTTTTTACTGTCATATTTTTTATCTTCCTTTTCTTAGGTAAGTCCCTTTAATGTTTCATATAATAAGGGCTTGGTGATGATGAACTCCTTTAACTTGACCTTATCTGAGAAGCACTTTATCTTCCCTTCCACTCTAAATGAAAGCTTTGCTGGGTAGAGCAATCTTGGATGTAGGTCCTTGCCTTTTAAGACTTCAAATACTTCTTTCCAGCCCCTTCTTGCCTGTAAGGTCTCTTTTGAGAAATCAGCTGACAGTCTGATGGGAACTCCTTTGTAGGTGACTGTGCCCTTATCCTTTGCTGCTTCTAGAATTCTCTCCTTCATTTTAATCTTGGATAATGTAATGATGATTTGCCTTGGTGTGTTCCTCCTTGGGCACCTTCTTTGGGACTCTCTGAGCTTCCTGGACTTCCTGGAAGTCTATTTCCTTTGCCAGATTAGGGAAGTTGTCCTTTATTATTTGTTCAAATAAGTTTTCCACTTGTTGCTCTTCTTCTTCCCCTTCTGGTACCCCTATAATTTGGATGTTGGGATGTTTAAAGATGTCCTGGAGGTTCCTAAGCCTCTCTTCATTTTTTTTTTTTTTTTTTTTTTTTTGAATTCTCGTTTCTTCCTTCTTTTCTGTTTGGTTGTTTCTTTCTTCCTTCTGGTCCACTCCATTGATCTGAGTCCCAGTTTTCCTCTTATCTCTATTGGTTCTCTGTGTGTTTTCCTTCATTTCACTTATTGTAGCCTTCATTTGTTCATCTAATTTGTGAGCAAAATCAACCAATTCTGTGAGCATCCTGATCACCAGAGCTTTGAACTGTGCATCTGATAGGTTGGCTATCTCTTGGTTGCTTAGATAAATTGATTCTGGTGGTTTGATTTGTTTTCCATTTGAGCCAATTTTGGATTTTTTTTGGTTTTTTGGTCTAGTCACAGCTGTTACGTAGTGAGGGGTGGAGCCTTAGGTGTTCCCCAGGGCAGGGCAGCCCAGTCGCTGGGTAGTGATGCTGTACGTGGGGGCAGGGTCGGAGAGGGAACAATGGCGCTTACTCCACTCTTTCGGATTCCAGTCCCTTCCGCTGCTTCCCCTTTGCCTGGATTACCTATACAGGAATGTGGGATCACCTGGTCTGCCAGCTGCCTTGCGTGGTCTCACTGGGTCTGTATAGTTGCCACCCTCTGCCTGGGGTCTGTTAGCCATCGCCTGCATGCCTGGGATCTGCCAGCTGCTGCTGCCTGTGCACCTGGGTCCACCAATCCTCCACTTTTTCCTGCTGCAACTCTGCCCCTCTTACCAGTCTGGATCAATGGTTGTTGGACTTCCATACAGTTCAATTTTCTATCAGTTCTGGGTGTTATCTTGTTTCTAATTCTTTGTTGTCTTTAATTTTCATTCTGCAAGGAGGCACAGTAAGTCCACCTATGCCTCAATCTTGGCTGGAAGTCCAGTTGTCTCCATTTTACCCCACCACTTTGCCCCACCCCATCTGTCCCCACTTCCTACCCTTGACCCTACCCCACTTTGGTTTTGTCCGTGTGTCCTTTATAGATGTTCCTGAAAACCCTTCCCTCTTCCTTCCCATTATCCCCTCCCACCTCCCCTCTGGTTACTGTTAGTTTGTTTTTAATTTCAATGTCTCTGGTTATATTTTGCTTGTTTGCTTGTTTTGTTGATTAGTTTCCACTTATAGGTGAGATCATGTGCTATATATTCCATTTTTATTGTTCTATTAGATTGCCCCAATTTCCCCCCATTGCTCTCCCCTGCCCCACCCACCCCTCACTCCCACAGTCAATCCCCACCCTGTTGTCCATGTTCATGGGTCATTTATGCATGTTCTTTAATTAGGCCCTTCCCCTTGAACCCTTTGATATTCTTAAATCATTCAGAACTCACATTACTTTGTTTCTGTGAGTTATATTTTTAAATTTGTATATCAAAACTGAGATGTTTAAAAATATTTGTTATGTATAAAACAAAAATTATAAATTCATTACATGAAAACATAATATATGGTTTGAAATTTACTATAATTTTGTGAGCAGTGTTATGGTATTAATGTAATCCTTCCGGAATCACATCAATATCTTCTTCAGTTGAGGAAATAGCCTGGGCAAATATTGTCCTTAGGTGGTATGCCTTAAAAGTTGCTATAATTCCTTGATTCACTAGTTGTATCAAAAATGTAGTGGCTGGAGAGAGACACATCACTTGTGATGGGCACCAGTAAAAATAGATTGTCCAGGAACACTATCAACAATAAGCAAAGTTGTTCAAAGGTATGTTATTCTCCAAATAGTACTTGTCCATTTTGTTGTCAGAGTAATTTGGGAGGGCATCTTGGAAGAGCAGCTGGGTCACCCACATCCTGTTATGGCTCCAGGGAGACCCCTGCAGTGTATGCTTATTGATGTGCGGGAAGTTCCTGAGGTTCCCCCTGTGCCAGGTGACAAAGGGTCTCAATTTATAGCCTGGGGGGTTAGCATAACATAGACTCTAGACTGTTTTCCTGTTCTTAAAAGGCATGAAATTTGACATTGATTTGGCCTCCTTATGAATCATTACCAAGTATTATTTACTGTATATAATTCCCTAAGCTGTACTGTGATAAGACTGGCAGTGAAATAGGTTTGTTTACACCAGCATCACCACAAAAACATGAGTAATGTGTTGTGCTACGATTTTATGACAGCAACAGTGTCACTAAGCAATAGAAAATTTTCAGCTCCATTATAATCTTATTGAACCACCATTGTATATGTGTTCTGTCATTGACTGAAACGTTGTTATCCAGCACACAGCTATAAAATCAGGTGTACAAATGCTGCTTTATTAGTATACATACCTGTGCATATAGAGTACCAAAACATTTCTTTTTTAGGCTATTGTCTTCACAAGTTGGATCCTCAAATATTTTAATCTGTGATAAAATCACAGTAACTTAGATCCAGAAATTAAAATAAATGTCACCTTGATCAATAAAATCATTTTTTAGACAAGAGAAATAATTAGAGAGGATGTGAATGTGAAATTTACTGGCTGTCAAAATAACATAAAAATGTGGACATATATCTTCCAAACCTAATCTATCTTTAATGTTTTGGTGTTCAGATATCTTTGAATTAAAGAGCTTTAAGTAGGATTTATTATGGAGTTTTAAAATAAATGTTTTACAATTTACAGAATTATTACCAAAATAGCACAGAGTTCTGTATATTCCACACTCAGTTCCCCCTATTATTAACAACTTACATTAATATGATGCATTTTTTACAGTTAATGCAGCACATCATACATTTTTATTAACTAAAGTCCATACTTTATTTAAATTTCTTCAGTTTCCCTCAATGTCCTTTCTCTGTCCCTGGATCTCATTCAGGGTACCACATTATATTAAGTTATCCTAAGTTTCTAGACTACTCTAGCTTGTGACAGTTCCTCAGGCTTTCATGTTTTTGATGACCTTGGAAGTTGGCAGGAGCACTGCTTGGGTATTTGGAGGACTGTCCCTCAGTAGCAGCTTGTCTGAAGTTTCTATCGTGGTTAGAATAGGCCAATGAGGTTGGGGAACCAGTACATTGTTTTCTTTGGCCTTAATGAAGTAATCAATTAGAGTTCCTTGCTTACAGCCTAGTTTCCTAAAAGATGGCCATCAGAGTGAATAACCTTTAGCAAAGATGATCAGGAATTTCAAAGTTTACAAGTGCTCAATGACCTTACACTTTCAGGAAGTTCCTATACTCGCATAAATATTGGATTAGTTCATATCAGGCTGTTCAATACTATATGCATGGAAGAACAATTATTAAAAATACTAACTCAAATCCTAACAAAGGTATAAAGTAGCTTTACAGATCAGGTAAACATTCACGCCAGTTTGAGAAGAAACCCCCACTTCCTGCCTGAGGTTTCATTGCATTGGTCAACAGCCCCTCCTCTTACTCTTGAAAATTTTAAACATGATATGATAAATCATTTGGTCACAGGTTTATTTACTATTGTTGCTGTAACCAATTACCACAACCTTGGTGGTTTAAAACTCTGTACATTTACTATTATTCAGTTCTGGAGTTTGAAGTCCAAATTAAGTTAATTGTGCTAAAATCATGATCTATTCAAGCTGAGTTCTTTCCATAAACTCTCAGGGAAATCCCATTTCCTTCCTTTTGCAGTTTCTCTTGCCTGTGGCGCCCTTCCAGCAATAACGTTTGTTTGACTTCTGCTCTGTCATTCCATTTCCTTGTTTGACTGTGACCCTCTCACACTCCTTCATAGGGACCTTTGTGAATACAGTGGGCCCACCTGGATAATCCAGGGTAGCCCTCCAATTACAAGACTCTTAATTGCATCCTCAAAGTCTCTTTTGCCATGTAAGGTCACATGTT
Source organism: Anoura caudifer (assembly GCA_004027475.1). Classification (NCBI taxonomy): domain Eukaryota; kingdom Metazoa; phylum Chordata; class Mammalia; order Chiroptera; family Phyllostomidae; genus Anoura; species Anoura caudifer. The sequence continues at coordinate 72,743 of PVKU01001696.1, read as the reverse complement.
TCAGGTTTCAGAGATTAGTGTATGAACATCTTATTCTGCCTATTATATACCCTAGTAATAATGAACAAGTAATGTTTTAAAAAATTCTCTTTAAGCTGTGAAAAGCAAAGGTGGTAAGTGCAAGACTTAATTCTAAGAATGCATTTAAATATAAACTCATCACCTCTCTATGCATTTCCACCATTCATCTGCTTTTAAGATATAGGAAAAGGAATTATGGAAATTTGTGATACTAGCTGGTGGTAATCTGGATAAAAAGAGAAGACATCAGAGCATGAATTCATGATAGCATTTTGTTTATTATACTAAACTCTCCTAACATTATATTGTGGACCTAAGCAAAAGTATAGGGCAGGTAAGTTCATATGGCAAAATAAGAAATTGGTTCGGGTGGTTAAAGAATATATTTTCTGAACTGAATTTTTGAGAATTCCAGGGTCTCATTTGACTTTATCATTTTTTGCCTAATTTTGAGATGAAATTCTAATAAAGAAAGCAATATATAGTTCCAAAGCCTGGTGCCTTCAGCAACATACTGCTTGGCGACAGCTTGGTGGATATCCGTGGAATGGCTAAATTGCACAGTATCAGAGCCACCTGCAGACCTAGCAGTGTAGGCAGTGAGTAGTGACAAAAAGGATAATAAAAAGGGCTCCTTTCTAAGCATAGAACTTAAACCAGTAGCCAATTTCCAGCAGACCACCGGGGATATTTCCAAAATGTGCAATGCAAAATTTCCCCATACATTTAAATAAAAATCTGAATCCTTCCCAGTTACACCGCTACTATAAGTTAAGGCTGTTTTAATCTGTGGTGGATTAAAAATTGTCACAAGTACTTTGACACTTTTTCTAATGAGATAATGTTTGCATCCTCCTTGAATCTGGGCCATACTCTGACTGCTTTGGATAACATAGCACAGTGAAAACAACGCTATCCCAGTGTTTGCCCTAGATTTCAAGGCAGTGATAAGCTTTGTTCTAATTAGTGTGTTGAGCTACTATGTAAAGGTCTGACTCACCTGAGTCCTCCATGTTGGGAGAAAGTCCAAATTAGAATTAAGACCATGGAATGTGTGGGGCAGGGGACGGGGAGAGAGAGACAGACAGACAGACAGACACCTGTTTAGGCCTCCGCTCTTCTTGTTATTATCAGCCATTCAAGCCAGCAAGCCAACGAAGCTGGCGAAACATTTGCCGAGTGTAGTTAACTATCTTTCTTGAGTGCTCCTCAAATTCTTGACTCCAAAAATTGTAAGGATAATACAATGATTGCTGTTTTATGATGCTAAATTTTGGTGTGGTATTCTATACAATAATAGTTAATCAATACACACCCAGAGTGCCTGCCTTTATTTTAAACAACTTGGGACAATTTTCCTATTAACTATTTCTGTGCACCTTTCAAATTAATTTTGCTTAGTTTTAGTGTTCATCCAGTTGCCTCACAAGTTGTCTTCACTGCTTGATACCGATTTCAATTGATTTTTGTCTGAAATATCTTCTTAATTAATGATTCTAGATTTTACCCAGAATTTAAAGTTGTGCTTTGTTCTTTCTATATATGAAAAGCTGACTCTCCTACATATAAACTGACTACTAAATCCCAGATCTAACTGGGAAGTACGGAAAACCACTGATACATTTGCGATAGAACATTTTAATTTTATATTATGGCAACTTGTCCTGAAGACCCATTTAATGAAACTTAATCCATTATTTTTTAATATTTTCTTTAAAAATTAGAGTACATAGTTTATTGAAATGTGAATAAAATTGTGTTTGAATTTCTATTTTTTTGTAGTATTAGAGGACACAGAAGTAACCAGGTTCTAGCCACTTTTCTAATTACTCAATGAACGAAAAAGACAAAGGCATTGCTCTTATCAAACATAAATTATGCTGATGAGAAACAGAATATATAGATTAAAAACTGAATGAACAAATAAATATACCATATGTCAGGCTGTGTTACCCTTTATGGAAGCCATTGGCCACATGTGATTATTTAAACTTCAATTGTATTTATTAATAGTTAAAAATAAATCAAATTAAGAAACTCAGTTCCCCAAGCACACCAGCTGCAATCCGAATGCCCGATAGACTTACATTGCCAGTGTCCATCACAGAGAAGAGTGCAGAACAGAGAACTCTTCCATTTTTACAGAGAGTTATATCTGCTGGGATAGAATATTAGAGTAAAGTAAGGATAGGTAGTTAGAATTATTTGAAAATTAAGAAAAGCAAAACATTCCTTAGTGCATTTTACAGAACATTATATAAATCTCTTTGTTAAGGGCCTTACCAAGTCTGGAATATTCAGGGGTTGATTAATTTATCCTGCAGTTAAAAGAAGGAGGGGAATTTGTTTCAGCATTCATTAGTGACACAGTTTACAATTTGGTTAGTTTTTAAAATCCCTCCACAAAAAAAAGAGAGAGCAGCATTTTAATGATGGTTTTCCTTACTTCTATGGTATAAATTATACAAAATGTTTACAGATGCTATAAAAGAAAAATCATATTTTGCATGTTTATGGCTGATTATTAGAAATGATCATGTTATACTAACAAGTAATATAATATTGAAATTTAAACCTTACCAATAATTTATCTGAAGTTAAATCTATAGGGAAAAACATAATTTATAAAGTATTTTAAGGATCTAGAATTTTAATTTAGATAGATACTGTTCAACAAGATAAATCAAACTTATCTCTCCATATAATCTGAATTAAATTGCTTTTTAGGTATCATTTTCTGTCTTTGGTTCATCGAAAAGATCTATCCCTGCACTTAATTTTTTGTGAAATAACTATTACTTCCATAAAATATTTCTAAACTATGATCATGTTATATTACCATTTCAATATATTTCAAGTAAAATGTTAATGAAGTCAGAAGTCTTACCACTGTGCTACTGAATGAAAAAATTTAAACACAAAATGCTACATTCAAGAAAGAAAGAACAAAAACATATCATTCACAAACTTTGGGAACTATTAAAGATAGAAACTCATACCAAAATTGGAATAAAAATAATTTTTTATCTAAATAAAAAGAGTTACAAAAATTCTCAATAAATTATTTATTTGATGTAAAATCAGAAATAATACAGTAATAAACATCTAGTTTTAAAACAGTGATTCCATCTATTATGAGAGGTCTTAGCTTTTATATTTACATGAGGACAAAAAAAACTACAATTTTTAGGAGGAAAGAACTATCATTCTTTACGAATAATATGATTGTCTTCACAGAAAAACAACACAAAAAGCCACCTAGATTTCTATGCAATAGAAAAGGTAATTTTGACAGAATCAATACGAGATGATTATGAGTAAAGGTAAAAAACTGCATGCAAGCTTTATGGAAAATGTTTTTAAATGTATTGAAAGACATTAAGAAAGTTCTGAGTAGGTGAAAGAAAAAATGCTCAGGGATAAAAATTCACTTTATAAAGATATTATTTTCTTCAAATTAATCTACAGATTCAACAGAATTCCAAATAAGATATCAAAATAAAAAATACAAATGGACAAGCAGATTATAAAATGAAAGAGAAAAGAACCAAGAAGAGTTAAGGCATAAAGAAGAAGAATGGCAAGATTGGGGTTGGGAGGCAATCCATATAAGGAGACAGATTACAAAATCATAATAATTTATAGTATCTGTTTTGGTTTAGGAAAAGAAAAATAGAGGAATAGAAAAGAATTGAGAGCCCTGGCTGGTGTGGACTGAGGGCCAGCCTATGAACCCAAGGGTCACTGGTTCAATTCCCAGTCAGGGCACATGCCTGGATTGCAGGCCAGGTCCCCAGTAGGGGATACAAGAGAGGCGACCACACATTGATGTTTTTCTCCCTCTCTTTCTCCTTCCTTTCTCTCTCTCTAAAAAATAAATAAATATTTTTTTAAAAAAGAGGAAAGAATGGAGAGGTAATAAACAGACCCACCCATATAGAGAACTGATTGATAACCAATGTGGTATTGTTTATTAGTCAGAATATTTGAACATCTCAATAAATGGTGCTGTGAATTTTAGTAAATCACATTTTCAGAAAAGGAAAATCAAGCCTAGAGAAATGCAAGAATACAATGCCTATGTTTTCTCAAACAGGAATTTCTCAAAAGAAAACACAAAAATATGTCTTAAGAAAGTTTAATGAACCTATCAACTGCAGTATAATTAAGACATTTATCAAAAGAACAATATAGTAGAAGATAAGCCACACACTAGCAGGAGACATTTGCACTATAGAGCATAGAAAAATATTTTCTAAACTATATAAGTATTCTTTATAAATCCAATGAAAAACACCCAACCATATATTAAAAAATGAACATATTGAAAGGGAAACATCTGAAGTATAGATCTTATCTTATTTTTCCACAGAAAAATGCAAATTAAATTCATAATGAGATATATTAAAAAGCTAAGCGGACAAAAATTAAAATAGACTGATGATATCAAATGTTGTCATGGATACAAAATAGCAAGAAATCTAATAAAGTGGGTTTTTAAGTTATTTGAAAAGCCACTTGACAATATCTAATCAAATCTATATATATTGTAAGGTAAAATAATTTTATCCTTAAGTGTGTACTATAAATAAACCATTTCATATGTAATACAAAATATATGTTTTCTGTCTCCCTAAAACACCTTTTGTAACCATTAAAAACTGATAATATGAATATGTATCAACAAAATAATAAAGTTACATTTTGATACACATTTATTCATACAATGGAATATAAAATAGGTTAATTTCAACAAAATAAAGACTAAAAACATATCTAGGAGAGTATGCATAATATCATTGATGTAATTTTAAGAAAAAAATGAACAATATATTATTTAGGGTAAAACAGGTAATAAACTATGTTTTTAGTAAAAAATAATATTGACTTAAATTACAATTTGTCTTTTCTTGCTCAGTAATTAGCACAAATCTGTTTAATAAAAGATAATTATAAAAGCAATATGTTATATTTTTTAAAAATTATTTCCCATCTCTTGTTAATTTGGCTTAAACCTGAAGAGAGAACAGGCTCTCTCCTAGTTTTTATTTGCGAAACCTGAGATTTATGGAGCAGTTTGCTAGGGGAAGGAGATAAAGGTAGATTAGTGACTTTTGTAGTGGGGTTTTTGAAGTTGAGATAATAGTAGAGATTTCCTCAAGATCAGAAGGAAAGTATGGTTTAGAGCTTAGGACTAACTGTGTTCTACAGCATACCTCTGTCAGAATCCTGGAGCTGGAGTCAGGATTTCAAAGGAGAACGATTGTAATGTCAAATAGGAAGAACCTTGGTCCCCAAGGCCTCCATCTGTGACATGAGTACAAAGTCTCAGCTTTCCCTGCCTGCATGGTGCCACTGGGTCTGTCTAGAAGGTATCCAGCCACATAATATGAAAAATAGAGACCTGTTGAAGAAGATAAAAGAAACATTGTACATAGGACAATGATGCCTCAGTCCCTGTCAAAGTTATGACCTTCTTGAGTAAGTCTGGTTCATCAGTAGCTGTTTGAATCACGTCATCAGCACCTGCAGCACGACGTTTCTTCTGCTCTGGCAGCAGAAGCCACAGAATGAATTTTGCCATGACACGTTTCAAGCCAAGGTCTTGCATCAAAATTTCAGCAGTAGGTTTTGGAATCCCCAGATCAGCTTCTAGTTCTCACACTGTCAGTCGCTGATCTTTGTGGATTGCAGCCCATACACACATTCAGCATTCTCAGGTGTTCTGCTTGTTGCTGGACTTCCAGGATATGGATCCCTTTCAACATATTCTTGACCATCTTTGAAACGTTTGTGCCACACTTTTATTTGCGCTGTGCTCATCGCATCCTCCCGAAAGTCTTCTGAATCATCTGAATGTTTTCCACCGAGGAATGTTTAAGCAGATTCGTTAGTCTACTCAGTCATTTTGAATGTGATGGCCACACAGTACACATGCTCACTCAATAGCATCTACTGCCAGCGAAGTCCTCATTGATCACACATGTGCATTCCAGACCAGCACTTTGGCTGGCAGGTTACATAGATGCCACACAAACAGTTATCACTATATTAACAATGGTTGGACTTTTTCGGACAGACCTCCTATTTGCTGTCACTCCCCAGGACAAAGACCAAGTACTGCTGAATGCCCTGTTTTAGGCTGCAGCTCTCTCCACTTTGTTCCCAAAACTCAGAACTTTGTTCAGCCTTGCTTATTGGGGAAGAAACTCCAGTAACGGTAAAATTGACTTTCCTTTAAAACTTATGGGGAAATAGAACTTTAATTAAAATCAAATGTAACATTAGGGTGGAAATACAATAAATCATTTCTTGCACATCTGAATTTGAGCATGTATACTTGGATTTGTATTTGTGTACTATAAATATTTTAATAGTGTTTAAATTTGTTGTGTATTTATTTTCCTTTTCTACATTCAGTTAGATGGAGCAAGGTCCACTTTATAGTCATATAACATATAAAAACTGTTAGGAACAGTAATTTGGCACCCTAAACATAACTGTTGGACTAACTTCAACTTTTTCCCCCTGTGTTACTAAATTCGGTGATTCCAGTCTGTTTGAGACACTGCTTGCAGCTTTTTGGAAGGAAGACACATGTTCTCATATGTTTTATATAATTTTCATTCAGTGAAGATTAAAAAAGTAATTGAGTACAGGTTCATGAAAAAGTTTATATAAAAAAGGATACTCAGAGAAAGTGGTTCTCTGCTAGTAATTTAGAGAAAATCATGTGAGTTATGCATTTAGAACCAAATTTAATGAAACTGTGCTAGGATATGTTTTATCTAAAGTATTCTGCATAATTTTAAGCCCATGAATACATAAACACAATTATGATTCCAAGTTAAAATGTTCTAGTGTCAAACTTGGTGTTACTGCCAAAATATTAACGGAAAACAGAATATTTGGCACATAGAATCTATCAGTATTTTTAAATAATGCTAGAAATTATGGGAAATAGACAATATTTCTCATCATGTAGAAATGTTGACATTCAGTTGTTGAGATAACAGAGAACTATAAAATGAAAATGAGTTATTATAGGCTTTCTTTACTGAAATTTTAGTAAAACTAACACATAACGAATCCTCCATGTTAAAAGCATTCCAAAAGTGTCAGCTCTGTAACCCACTGGTTAGGTCCGAAATAAAATGGCTGGCACCAAGATCTTGACTTTTTAAGAGAGTTCTTGTGTGTTTTTTTTTTTTTTAAATAAATTCTACTGACTCACATTTAAAACATTAGCACATTTTGCTTCTGTTTTTTTTTTTTTTCAGAACTAAGCTTATAATTACAGTAGAAGAAGCAACTTAAAAAGTAAGTAGAGTTAGTCGGCTCTCTTGCTATAAATGCAGATCCTAACTGCAGATGACAATGCGGCATGGTAGCTGACAAACAAATGTGAAGGATACAAAACGCTGATGTAGAATTGCAAATGCACAGTACCATTTGTGATTTAAAGTAAACAGAAGTCATTTCATTCTCTGAAGGATCACACATGAACATCTTACCTTATAATACAGTCAAATAAATTATCTGTATAACCCTATTTTATATCTTGTAGAAAATTTTAGGAAAATTTGACATTTCCAAGGAAAATGACACATGAACCTCCAAAAGAGCAGTTATGAGACATAGAGACTCTTCTAATTCTTGGGAATAATTTTTTCAGAGTCAAATATGATGTATTTACTTATAATATGAGAAAGGTTTGGGATTTGCATTCTATTCTTCTATATCTCTTAATGGGAACTTTACAAATGTTCAATGATTGTGTGTGTGTGTGTGTGTGTGTGTGTGTGTGTGTGTGTGTTTTCATTTAAAGATCAAAAAGGAACAACAAAGCTCAATAGAGAGGCTGATGCTGGAGATAACACTGGAGGCGTGTTCGCTAGATAATTAAGCTACTCTCATTTATGTAGCTCTTTCCATTAATTTCATGTGTATGATGTTCTATGGTATATTGTTTACCAAATTTTGAAAGACATTGAACAAAAGCCATGTGGTAATCAGAGGGGCCTCCATAAACTACTCACACCATGCTTCCCAGAATCTGTGATATGTAGTAGGTTATAGTGCAAAATAATTTTTTGAAAAAGTATTTAAGGTAATGTGCTAAAAATTAGAAAGATTACATCCTGGGTTATTCTGTGGGCACAAGTAGTCACAAGAGCCTTTAGAAGTAGACAGCTTCCTGAGCTGCAGTGACAGACTTATGACACAAGGAGAAGAACTAAAATATTTGCCACCATAGTATTTGCCATCATAATATAATATATCTTATAAATAAATTCGGAGCAGCTGAAGAAACAAAGAAAGCCATAACAATATCATTCAGCAAGCTATTGGGTTAAATATCTATAGTTATTATATTGATATAACTTTATATTAATAGTGGATATTATTATCAAATGACAGAAGATAAAAGAAAGTAGTTAAAACAAAGTAAAAAATTATAGGGATTGTGAATTAAAAAACTAGGCATCAAAAGAAATCAAATGAATAAATCATATTTTAGAGTACATGTGATTAAAACTCACATTTCCCTTGAATTTCCAAAGGTATATATATTTTTATGTATCTCTCTGTATTGTTCTCTTCCACTCCTTCACACACACAATCACTTCCTTGTATTTCCATTTTATTCAGAACTGTGTAGAAAGGAACTTTCATATGCTTTGAAAGTATGCATAAACTGAAATATTCCCTTATTTCTTAGGAAAACAATAAAGCTTTTCATAGATTATGGATAACAACATTTTTAAAAAAGTTTCCTTACTCATTCTAGTCTAGATAAAGTTTTTTAAAAAAAGGATAAATTATGCCTATTATATTTTCTAAATTTCTCAGTCACATCCATGCATATCAAAATAAATTATGTACTGAGGGATGACTTCTGTATTTTTCCTAGTGTTCATTCAACACTCCATGTCAGGCATTGTGCTCTGTTCATTTTGTCACATTTAATGATTATAGCAATATTTTATAACTGCTTTTACTACCTTCTCCCTACAGATGATGGAAAAGGTTTAAGATTTTAAATACTTGTGTAGGACCTGAAGTTATTAAATAGTTATATACACATTAAACCTATGATTTTCTTATTGCAAAATATAGAATGTTTCTTCTGTATCTTCTATTTCTGTGATGGGGTGGTCTTAGATAAGCAAGTTAAATTATACTTTATCTTTAAAATGCTAAATTTTTAAATCAATGAAAACTATTTTATATATTAACTCTAATCAACTTACTATAAAATTACAGGAAACTATCACTTGATATTATCTTTGGTAAACAAGTTAAGTTGCCTTTTCCTAGAACTCTGAGAAATAAAATAATCTCTTTAGTATTAGGTCATTTTATTTATTTATTTATTTTTGGATTTGAAGTCTGTCTCATTTTATTTATCCATAAAATTAAATTTTGTAAAAATTAAATGAGTCAAAATATGTAAAGCAATTACAATAATGCATTCCATAGCTGCTTGCTGCTATGATGATAATGATCTTCAAGAAAATATAATCTCACCTTTAACAGGAACCTAATCAACAAAACAAACAAGCAAGCAAAATATAACCAAAGACACTGAAATTGAGAACAGACTGACAGTCACCAGAGGGGAGAAGGGAGGGAAGATCAAGGGAAAAGGGGAAGGGTTTACAGGAACAAGTATAAAGGACACATGGATAAAAACTAGGGGGGTGGAAATGGGAGGGAGGTGGGGAGGGCTGGGGGGTGGGTAGGCTGGGATGGGAGTAAGACAGAAAACTGTACAAGTATTTATGTCATTTTAAATCCTGGCAATATAAATCCATTTTGTACTATTTCAAGTAAGACATTATAAAATCTCTATAAATAAATGTTAATGATCCTGCATAACACAAACATCTTCATAATTCAGTTATTTCAATCTGTACAGTCATGCTCTGTCTTAAAGATGAGAATGCATCTGAGAAATGCATCATTAGATGTCCTTGTAGGGCAAACATCATAGAGTGCACTTACCAAATCCTAGATGGTACAGCCTAGGCTGCATGGCACAATCTATTGTTTCTAAGCTACAAATCTGTACAGCACATTACTATATAAAACAGTGGGAGATTATAGGAAGCACAAGAGAAAATGATGCGATCAAGAGGTGAGGTAAACAGGAAGTGTATGAGGTTGCTGCAGGCACACTGTTTTATAGCAAATTTTTTTATAAGTAGAAAGTAGTGCCCTATAAAATACAATAAAACATAGTACAGTAAATATATAAACCAGTACCACATCATTTATTATTATTATTATCAAGCATTATGTACTGTACATAATTGTACATGCTATGCTTTTATAAGACTGGCAAAGCAGTAGTATTATTTATAGCGGCATCACCACACACGTGAGCAATATGTTGTGCTCCAATGTTAGGGCAGCTTACACATTACTAGGCAATAGGAATTTTCAGCTCCATTCTAATCTGGTGAGACCACGTTGGTATAAGCTGTCTGTCATGAACTGAAACATCATTATGTAGCATGAAACTGTGTTAAATGAAAGGGTAGAATAAAAATTTATTTCAGGATTAAATAACCCTTTTTTTAACTCCACAAAAATATTTTTTATAGAAAATTTATGATGAGTCAGATGTTAACATGTTAGAACAAAAATATGATTAAGAAATGACTTCTATTTAGATATAAAATATTTCCCCATCTAGATTTAATTACCTTGCCTAGAATTTGTTTTCCATAAAGAAGAGGAACCAGCAAAAGCCTCAACAAAATGGAACAAAAACTGAAGAGCAAAATGTTTTCTACAAAGAGAAACAAGCAAAACTCAGAGCAAAAGAACTCAAAACAAAACTCAGAGTAAAACAGTTGGGTTCTGGAAGCAAAGAAAATAAGTAAGTACATTAAAGAGAAAGGTGAGGTCAATGTTTCAAGTGTCTTTAAAGTGGCAGATAATAAAGACAAGAAAGTCGTTGCACTGAGTTCCATGTCGCTCGTGGTTGGCTTCGAGCAGAGCGATTTCAGGTAAGCAATGGATTTGAAAACCACAATGAAGTATTAAGAAAAAATGGGTAGAGGGGGAGGAAGAGAGTATAGTGACACTGAGAATTCTGTAAATGAGCAGTCAGCATAGGGAGAAAGAGGCAGGATAAAATGTTTTGTTTATTTACTTATTGAATTTGTTGGGGTGGCATTGCTTAAGAAAATTATTTCAATTTTAGGTACACATTTTTACAATATATCATCTGTATATTGTATTGTGTGTTTATCACCCAAGTCGAGTCTCCTTCCATCTCCATTTACACCCCTTACACCCTCTTTTACCTCTCCCCACCTTCCTCTCCCTTGGGCAATCACCATACTATGTGTCTGTATCTATGAGTCTAAGAAAGTTTGTACTTTTAATTAAATAATCAACTAGCAATATGTTAGAAAATACTCTATTAGAAAGCCTATAGTATGTGATCTTTTATTTTTATACATTCTATTACTTACATTCTTCATGAAATCTTTCCTATTTTATGTACTTTAAATGCAAGTGCACTTTTAATTTTAGTTAGTTCTATAACTGTCAGCAGAGATATTATGTAGATTCTTGATTAAAGCAACATATTATTGTTCTGTATAAATGAATAAAGAAACAAGACTTTAAGTAAATATGTCCAAAACGAGAGTGTTTGTGTTCCTTACTTAAACATTGGTGACCCTTTTTTAAAAGACTTTATTTATTTATTTTTAGAGAGAGAGGAAGGGAGGGAGAAAGAGAGGGAGAGAAACATCAATGTGTGGTTGCCTCTCATGTTTACACCCCCGTGGGGACCTGATCTGCCCTTACTGGGAATCGAACCAGCAACCCTGGTTTGGAGGCAGGCGCTCGATCCACTGAGCCACACCAGCCAAGGTACGTTACTGACCCTTAAAAGAATATGCCCCTCCCTCCTTCTCCCACTCCCTGGAGAGAGGGGGAAAAGGTATGGAGAATAAGTAGCATAGACGATGAGTAGAAAATAGACAGGGGGAGGGCAAGAATAGTGTGGGAAAAGTAGAAGCTAAAGAACTTATGACACATGGACATGAACTAAAGGGGGGAATGTGGGTGGGAGGGGGTGTGCAGGGTGGAGGGGGATGATGGGGAGCAATGGGACAACTGTGATGGCATAATCAATAAAATATATTAAAAATATGCCAACATATGAAATAATGCTTATTTTGACCTTTTGAAAACTTTCAATTACACAAAACCTTTTAGTCATTATGAAGATATGTTTGTAAAGAGGGAGGAGGCAAGTTACTTAATTTAGAAATTTATTAATTGATATATTAACAAGCCTTTAACTGAAACCTTTACATATTTAGATGTAATGATATGTGGACCTCAACTTTTAGGCTTGTACTATGCCTGACCTACCAGTGGATTGGTGTGGTAACTAAATAATTATTGAAGTAAGGGTACCATTATTTCAATTGAAAATTGGGAATTTCAGGAGCATGCCAAGAGATTATCAATAGATTGCAGCTTCAGGCAATAGTCTGGGGTACCATTACAAGAATGAATGTTTGAAGTGTGGTGAAGAAAAAGCCCACTGAGAGGAGGAATTCCAGAAAGTGATGGGCTGAGCTATTGGGAGTATTATTTTCCAGTATATTGAAAATACCAGAATTTAAGGGAGGCATATTGAGGAAAAGGGTGCTACTGAGCTAGAGTCAAACAAAAGGAAATAAAGAAAAAGAAATCTCTGACAAATGAGGGAATCTAATTTATAGATCAATAGGTCATACCAATAATGTAGGACACTGTGAGATATATGTTTAGAGTAGATTTAGACTTAAGAAAACATTACAGTAATTCAAGACTTACAATGGGAACACTACTTTTCATCATCATTTAACATACTTTCTTATATAATTAAAACAAATTTGAATTGTATATAAATTATATATTTTTTTTTCAATCCAAGCATCCAAAATACAATTTTGTTGCTTATAACCAGGCTAAATCATTAGAAAAGGCATTTATTTTTATTAAGGGATAAATTTAGTACATAGTGATTGCAATGTTGGTAAGAATATTAAAAGTGCTTCGGGAACAAAGTAAACTTTTTTTAGTCCAAACTAATAAACTGAAGGAGATGATATCAGTTTTCTTATCTGAATGTTGAAAGTATAAGATTTCAAAATGTTGAAATGAGAAAAGACAACACAGTATAGAATACCGTAAGTGAAAGTTCAGGAGTTCATTGAAACTATGACGTGTCTGTAGAATATTTACAATTTGGTTTGAGTATTTGTTGGAAATGAATAGAAAATGATATTAGAACTGTACATTGGGATCATATTGTGGAGGCACTCGACTACCAAAGTGATTTTGTATAACATTTTTCTAAGCACTAATGGGTAAAGTAAATATATTTGAAACATGTTAATCAAAATTTGTGTTTGCTTAAATATTCACTGAAAAGAAATGTCATTATCTATATTAATATATTCATGTCAGTCTTTACATTCATTATTTTATTATGTAATATATCCTAATATATTATATATCAGATTTACCTTATTTATAGGCACAAAAGATATTCTCTTTGAATAGAATATTTTATCTCCTGGTTTGCTAGGATAACATTTAAATCACAGTCTTTTCTTCTTCTGTATCATAAAAGTTATTCATCAAGCTTTTGCCCAGAAAAGGAAGAAATGTAGTAAGCAGATTAAAATAAATTAGAACTCAGTCCAGCTCTTGAAACTTTTTATACTACTTGTACAGCGTAAAAATAATGCCAGTTTTCCCTTTGAAATATGTATTAGCTGTTCTGCTGCTGCTGTCTTATAATATCATGTCCACCCACCACAATCCTTACAAAGATGAAATCTGAAATGCTGCAGGCTTCATTCTTCTTCAAATCAAGGAAAAGCATTTTTATCTTTAAATTTGCATAGCACCCTATTGAATTATATACATTTTTCCTTTTGATGCATAACTCTAAAAGAGGACGTAAATGTGATTCAAAATCAAAACTGTCTTTTAAGTGATGTTATATAAATAAATATTTCTCCAAAAATATATAAAAGTATTACCCAATTTGAAAATATTGAGGAGTTCATTTTAACAATTAAATGAAATAATATTTTCTATAAAAATATTATATGCAAAAATTACATCCCAAACTGGAAGAGAATAATAAAAAAATCCTTGAAAATAAATGAATTGGTAATCCCATTGCTCACTTCTTAATACTCCCTACCCCAAACATTCCTGGACAGGACTGATTTTTCAGATTAGTTTTACTAACCTTAAAAGTACAACAGCTAGATTTTATTCATGACGCTTCAGAGAATAAAAAGAAGAAATCTCTCCATATCATTTGTAAAACCATGTAATATAACACATTTGAACTGTTTATACACATGAAACAATCACCCTTATAAAGCTAATGAAACAAACCCCATCAGTCCTAAAGCATACTCTGCCAACTTGTAAATTCTTGTTTCCACTTCCCGCTCTGTCTCTAGGCAACCACTGATATTCTTTCTGACAGTAAATATTAGGTTTAATTTATAGAGTTTGAAATCAGTGAAATCATGTAGTAGGTACACTTTTTTGGCTGACTTCTGCAATGTGGTATAATCTATTTCAATTCATCTGTGTTGCAGTTTTATAGCCATAGTTATTTAAGTTTATTACTGAGTAGTATTCCTATGTAAGGACATGACACAATTTTGTTTTGTTTTATTTTCCACCCATTCATCTGTTGATGGGAATTTTGTGTTGTTTCCATCTAGGGGCCATTATAAACAAGCTTCTTAGAACAATGAAGCACGAGCCTATGTATGGACATATGCTATCTTTCTGCCAGTAAAACCCTAGAAGAGGAATTACTGGGTATTGTGGTAGATGCCTGTTTAAATTTTTTAAAGAAATTGCCAAATCTCTTTCCAAAAGGGTTTTACCATTTTACATTCTCATCAGTAGTGTATAAAAGTTCAAGTCTTCCCACATACTTGGTAATACTTGACATACTCAGACCTTTAGGTTTTGTTTGGAAGTCCAGTTTACTGTTTGTTCCTTCAAGAATTGGGCTTTGGTGTCACATTTATGAAATGTTTTTCTCATCCAAGGCCATAAACATTTTACCTTACATTTGATAGGATATTTTTGGAGTTGTAGGCTTAGGTTTAACTGTGTTTAGAGCTAAATATTGTAGATGGTGCAAGGTATGGATCCATGTTTCTTTGTTGTTGTTTCTCTTCTCTTCTCTTTTTTTTTCTTTTCTTTTCTTCTTTTCTTTTTTAATGGCTCTCCAGTTGTTCTAACACCATTTGCTGTATAAACTATTCTAAATGCATTAACTTATCTCTGGACTTTGATCAATAAACAATTGTCCACACATTTATGGATATATTTTTGGACTCCTTATTTTTTTGTTTTGATCAATTTTCCATCTTTAAGGAAAACCTAGCTGCATTCATTAGAGTAGTTACATACTTAGTCATACTTAAATGAGGTGGTTTTACTCCTCCAACTTTGTGTCTCTCATCAACACTGTTTTTGCTATGCCATATGACTTTCAGAATAAATTTATTAGCATTTACAAAAAACAAATCTATAAGATTTGGATAAGTATCACATTGAATTTATAAGTCAATTGATATCTGAATAATATTGTCTTCTAACTAATGAACATTCTATCTCTAAATTTACTTAATTATTTAGTTTCATTTAGCAGTGACTTCTAATTTTCAGTGCACAGATCTCTCCTGTATTTTGTCAACTATTACCCTTAAAATAATTCATATTTTGGTGTTATTTTATATAATACTTTAATTTTTTTATTTTCAAATTTTTCTCCATTAATATTTATAAATATAATAGATTCTACATTGATTTACACCCTATATCCTTAATAAATCATTTATTAACTCTATTACTTTTGGTAGATTCCTATGGGTTTTTTGCACAGATAATCATATTGTCTACAAAGACCATTATCTTTCTTACTTTCAAATTTGGTTTTTATTCATTACTTTGTCTTGTCTTATTGAAGTGGTTCAAACCTTCAGCAAAGTGCTAAAAAGAAATGAGGGCAGACATATTTTCTTCTCTTAGGGGGAAGAGCTTCTCTTGGGTCTTAGGGAGAAACATCATTTTTTCACCAATAAATATTAGTTAGTTGTCAGATTGTTGCAGATGCCTGTCATCAGGTTGACCTACATTCCTTTTGTTCTTATTTACTGAGATTTTTATTAGGAATAGAAATTAGATTTCATTAATTTTTTAAATCTATTGAAAATTTAATATATTTCTTTTCTAGTTTGTTAACATGGTGAAGTACATTTATTGATGTTCAAAAGTTAAAAACATCTTAAACATTTGGGGTCCACCACACTTTTATATATTGTTGTATATGTTTTGCTAAAGTTTTTATGGAAATTTTTATTTATAGTATTAAAGATATTGTTCTGTAGTTTTATTATAAAGTTTTTGTCCAGTTCTGGTATCAGGGTAATGCTGGCTTTATAGAACAAGTTCCTTTTTTTCAATATTCTGAAATTCTTTCTGTATAATCAGAGTTATTTCATTCTTAAATGTTTGCTATAATTTACCAGTAAAGTCATATTATCTGTAATTTTTTAATATAAAGTTTTCAAACTACAAATTAGATTTACTTAATAAAGAGCTATTCAGCTTATCTACTTCCTTTTGTTCATGTCATCTAAGTTGCTGATTTTATTGATATAGTTGTATTGACAACATTCCTCCCTCTTTCTTTTGCTGTTTTTAGAGTTTGTGTTTGTGTCATTTATCTCAGTTCTGGTATTGTTAACATCTGTTCTTTTTCTTCTCTTCTTTTCTCCTTGTCAGCCTGGCTATAGATTTATCAATTTTATTGAAGTTTCTGAAATAGCACTTTATTTTTTTAACTCCTTGAATTTCCTTAATTTTTTTTGGTCCTGATTTTATTGACTTTTGCTCTGATATATATCATTACCTTATTTGGCCTAGTTTATATTTAATTATATCTTTTTTATTGGTTTCTTAATTTTCAATGCTTTTGAAGAGCTCTCTTTAATTTTGCAAAAATTTCTTTTTCAAATTTTTGTTGTTGTTGTTCAAGTAGAGTTTTCTGCCATTTACCCTCACCTCTCCGACCATCCCTGGCCATCCCCACCTCCCTCCCCTGATTCCACCCACCTTGGTTTTGTCCATGTGTCCTTTATAGTTGTTCCTGAAAACTCTTCACTCTTTTCCTCCCTCCCATCTCCCCTCTGGTTACTGTCCATTTGTTCTTAATTTCAATGTCTCTGGTTATATTTTGCTTGCTTGTGTGTTTTGTTGATTAGGTCCCACTTAAAATTTTTTTATTAGTTTCTTATGACAAAAATGAAGTCATTTTGAGTCTCAAAAGTTTTGAGATTTTCTTCTTTACTATTATAAGCATTTAGTGTAACTATATTCCACAAATTAGTATACAATACAAATTATGATAATTGTGTTTCTTTTCATTTTAAACAAAATAGCTTTAACTTGTTTTACATTTTTAAAAATTTATTATTTACTTTCCAAATATTGTGGGAATTTCCAGATGTCTTTTTTTACCGATTTCTAAAATATTTCCGTTGAAATCAGAGCACAAGCTTTGTCAGATTTTAACCTTCATGATATTTTGAGAAATGTTTTATCACTCAGGGGTCTGCCTTAATAAATGTTTTGTGCACATTTGAAATATAATTATTTTTTAAGAATTTTTTAACATTTTATTTATTTATCTTTAGAGGGGAAGGGAATGAGAGAGAGAGAGTGAGAGAGAAATATCAATGTATTGTTGCCTCTTGTGTGTCCCTTGCCGGGACCTGGCCTGCAACCCAGGCATGTGCCCTGACTGGGAATGGAACCGTGATCCTTTGGTTCAAAGGGCCTGCGCTCAATCCACTGAGCTACACCAGCCAGGGCTAAATGTCCTTTCTAATATTGTATGGAATATTCAATAAATGTCAATTAAGTCAGATTGGTTAATAGTGTTGTACCAATCTTCTGTGTCATTTCTGATTTTCTACTACTTGTGTTATTAGTATTGAGAGGGTTTATTCATAGGTCTCAATATAAATGTGGGTTGGTCTATTTGTCCTTAAAGTTCTGGCAGTTTTACTTCATATGATTTGAATTTCTGTCTTCAGTTACATAAATCTTTGTGATTGTGTCTCCTTTATAAAATACTTTATCATTATTTAAAACAATGTTTTTTCTGTGCAATCTACTTTTGTGATATAAATATGGTCACTCTAGCATTGTTTCAATTAATGTCATCATAGTATATCTTTTTCACATTATTTATCTTAATTGCATTTCTGTTTCTTATACTTAAAGGGCATTTCTTGTAGGTAGAATTTAATTGGGTATAGTT
The DNA here is from genome assembly GCA_004027475.1 of Anoura caudifer. Classification (NCBI taxonomy): domain Eukaryota; kingdom Metazoa; phylum Chordata; class Mammalia; order Chiroptera; family Phyllostomidae; genus Anoura; species Anoura caudifer. The sequence goes on along the minus strand of PVKU01001696.1, from coordinate 54,328 downwards.
TCTGTATCCAATCCAATATCAATTTTTTCCTCATTATTATCAGTTATATTTTTCCGCTTTCTTGCACAACTAATAATTTTGTCTTCAGTGCCAAATATTGTTAATTTTAACTTGATGACTGTAAAATATTTGTATATTCATACAATACTCTTGAGTTTCGTTATGGGTATAATTTATTTATTTGGAAAAATTACATCCTTACTGATCTTGATTTTAGACTTTTGTTTAGAGGACCTGGAAGGGCCTTTGCTTAGGGCAAATTACTCACCCATCAAAAATATTTATTTTATGGACTGAATTGAGGGCCCCCAAATTTCACGTAAAACACTAACTTCCATCACAACTGTATTTTGAAATGAGGCCTTTAAACAAATAAAAAAAGTTACATGAGGTCATAAGGGTGGGACCCTAATCCATTAGTGCTCTATCCTCATAAGATGGGAAGACACAGGGATAGAACATGCTCAGAGAAAAAGACATGCGAGGACATCAGACGAAAGAGACTGTCTTCAAACCAAAGATTTGAGGTTTTACCTGTTACCAATGCTGTTGGCTCCTGGATCTTGGACTTGCAGCTTCAAGAACTGTGACAAAATAAACTGGTTAAGCCTCTTAGTCTGTGATATTGTTATAGCAGAGTAAGCCGACTAATACCCGTCTGTCCTGTAAATACATGTCTCTCCAGTTTGGGTGGTAGGAATAGGCATTATTACCCACCCTGCGGAAGCCCCAGGTACCACTACTCCTAATCTTTCTGCACGTTTCTTTCCCCAGCCATGGGTATTGTCCTTATTTGTGTGGACTAATCAGTATTCAGTTGAAAATCACGGGGAACTTTTTCAAACCTCCGGAGTTCAGTCTCTGTGCAGTCCTCAGCCTTCAGGTGTTCCGTTATCTTTTGTGCTCTCACTGCTTTGGTCTTCTGAACCCTCAACTTCTCCTCAACCCACATAGTCCAGGAAACTGCCCCATTGATTACCTCATCCACTTGTCTCTTATGGACTAATCTGCTTCATAGCCTGATGTCCCTTGATTTTTATATAGCTATTCTATTTTTAGTTATTGGTCTGTATTTTCCACTTAAAAGAGTGGACAGGAAAGTTTTGTGAAACACAATGTTTAAAAACAAAAACACTACCATTAAAAAAAGGGGAGGATAACAAAGTTAAACTATTTTAAAAGTATTGCATTATTTAAGAATGCTATGTTGTTTAGTATAACCTGAAATTATTGACATACACTTTGGAATATCAAGGATAATCTTGTAAATTATAATGCAAGAGGTTAAGCTAAAAATTCAAACAAGAGAAAGTAAAATAATAAAACCATTGATTAAGAAAAATAAATTGAAGCAGAATGGTGGTGTGAAGAACTTGGCAGACTTCCTATTCCCCAAAATAACCACTTAACTGTTGAAAGTACCTTAAAATATAATCATTTAAGTCTCTGGAAAGAACATACATCATGTGGATAAACATTTTCAGACACAAATAAATGTCTAATCACCTAATGTCAAGTACAAGAGTGTCCACAGAAGCTTTATTTGTGGAAGCCAACCTTCTGAAATTACCCCATTACTATCAAAATTGGGCTGAAATATAATTTGATATTCATGAATTAGAATAATCTAAAGCAATGAAAAATAATTACTGCTGCATGTAATAATATGGCTGGATCTCACAGACATAATGTTGAGTGAAATAAGTGAGTGAATATTGAGTGAAATAATATGTATATCAAAATATACATATTATATGATCCCATTTCTATTAATTCAAGAACTGATGAAAGCAATAACAGGGAAATTATTGACCTGAAATGTGAATGAAGAAACCTTCTGGACTATAGGAAATGCTCTCTATCCTGATCTCAGCTGACTATGTGGATGTTGAAAAAGATTATTGAGATATCCTTAAGATGTGATAGTTTTACTGTACGTAAGAATATATACCATATATGCCCTTTGGCAATAGCTGGGCTTATGAATTTGAATTTTATATGAGAATCTAAACTGAAAAAAAATATTTTCACAGTGAAAGGATAAGAAAACCCATCAAGAAAAAAACTCACAGGAACTCTCACGAACAGAAGAAAAGGACTCCAGGAAAAGTATTGATAGAGAACAGTCCTAGGAATAAGAGAGAAACCAGAGGTATTTGGTGTCATAGAAATAAAAAATGGATAGGGCATATATTTGGGGAATTATTCTGTAAACTGAATTTAGCTGCATGGACAGCACAGAAATCCTTATCAAGAACTGTACTAGTGGTGGTGTGGGACGAGGTAGATTTGTAGTTGAGTACTTAATAAACAGTGAAACATGATGATAGAAAATGTTACGGAAAATTCTTTTTAGAAATTTGTCTTTCTCATGTGGGAGAAAAATAATTAATATGTCAGGAAGAATAAGATTTTAGTACTCTTTTATTTAGTTAGTTTTATACAAAATAGGAATCTACATGTTTAAATGCTGATAAAATATCCAATAATGAGACTTCAGTGGTTCAAAGAAGAGTAACATAACTAACACTATTAGAGTCCTTCAAATGTGAGAGGATTGACTGACAGAGTCTATTCGGGCATTTGATCGTCAATAAGCAGTGTCCAACTTTGCCTTTTTTAACAGAAGAAAAGACAAAAAAGCATGGTTATTTGAACAAGTTAATGTATAGACTTTAGAGGAATTCTCATCTCAAGAGATATTTCTAATTCTTCTGTGAATAAAGAGTTAAGTTTACTCCTTGAGTTGTTTAATTATATTCAACTGAGATGAGCGAACACTTTTGGTGAGAGCCTCAAGAAAGAGAGCAAACAGAAAGATAATATGGGACTTAAGACTGAATCCTAAAGGACCTTGATATCTAGTGGAAAAATAATCACCTATTACCAAATATCTCTGAGAGCTCTGGTGAAATGAAGACTACCAGATCTTCATCAGTTTGGCAACATGGTTGGGGCAAAGCTGTACCAGAATCAGTGAAATAGTGATAGTTTTTAATATTATACAGTTGTAGGTATATTTTATCTAAATATATATTTATTGCATAGTAGGATAAACTTAGGAGGTCTAATACACTCTTACTTTTAAAAACATCTGTGTCTTGCATTATTTACAATATCCAATATTTAGAAGCAGCCCGTGTCCATCAATAGATGAATGGATATAACAACTATGGGACATTAACACATGGAATACCACATGGCCATAAAGAAGAAGACAATTTGACCTTTTGTGACAGCATGGATGGACCTAGAGAACATTATGCTAAGTGAAATAAGCCAGTCAGAGAAAGACAAATACCATATGATTTCAGTCGTATGTGGAATCTAATGAACAAAAGAACTAACAAGCAAAATAAAGAGAGACTCATAGAGAGAGAGCAGGTTGACAGCTGAAGGTGAGGGGGTAGGGGCAAGCAAGAAACAGAAAGAACTCATGGACATGGACAATAGTGTGGTGATTGTGGCTGGTGGGGTGCAGTTGGAAGGGGTTATGGGGGATAAATGGTAATGGGAAAATAATAAAAACAAAGTATTAAAAAGAATATTAGTCATTTAAAATATTTAGTAACTATTTACCAGATATTATGCACTGATGACATATGTTCCTTTACAAACTGTGTGATGAGTGTTTGTATGTGTGTGTCCATATTTTCTAGATGAGAAATTAAGTCTCAGTATATAACTACTGCTATTTAGTTAATAAGTTAGTAAGAAGTGATTCAAACTTGCTTGTGTAACTTTAAGAAACAGCCTTTAATATTCACATTCATTACCAGTATGAAGTTATCATCCCATATACCTTATAATCTGAAATGTTTAGTCAGGTCATGGTTCTGCAAAGAGCAGAAGCACCCCATCTGACCCATGGTTATTTTTGACTTCTGAGAGAGATTAATTCGACACAGCTCCCAGACTTCTGGTTATTAAGCATGGCATGCAAACTATGTCAGTACTATACTTTAAACCAAATTTTAAGTGCAAGAAAGTATACCAAGTGAATGTGTCAAGAAGTCCCATGATTTTGCCTCATAAACAATAGAATATTCAGGGTAAATTAAGTAAAAATGACAGAAGTTTACACTGTAAACATGTGGGAATGATAAACAAAAACAAAACAGTATAAAACAACTATGTACTTTGCTTATGTGTGTAGAAAAATTTGCAATGATTTCAGGCTGTAGATTTTAATGTGGCCATAATAGGTATGTTTTGTATATATATTTCTACTAGAAATATGTTACATTTAAGGCACATTTGCAATTTAGAAGTGTGAAAAATTGTGTAATTATTGAACGAATAACAAAAGTGTGAACATATACATTGAACTTTTATCTTGCTTTGTTTCACATTTACTCTATTATTTATTTCTAGATATATCCTGCTTGCAGATACTTTTTTCCACCTTGAGTAAACATATAAAATAGAGAGTCAGCTCTTTATCTGAGATAATGTATTCGCCTTTCAGACAACAGCTTTGGTCACATCAGAATAAAATAAGTCAAGCCTGTTTAGAAAAGCCCAGAAGAAAACCTTCTGAATCTCTAAAAATTAATCACAGTTAAGGATGCTCTTATGAATGAAAGAATTTAAAGAACAGTCAACAGAACAGAATCCCCTCCCTGAAATTAAGTATTGGTAGAATCAAGTCTAATAAACAAATGTTTCAAACCAGGGTTTAGACGTTTAGACTTTCTCTTGAAGCATGAGAAGGGATAAATCAAAGTGTATAACAATAGAGACACCTGACAGCAGGGATTAAACATTAGCCTTCATGCCATAAAAGGATTTTTGAGGTTAATCTGACAATAGACAATAAGGTTTTAAAAAAGTTGCAGAAAAAAAAGGTCAAGAAACAAGAAGAGTGCCACAGGACATACAAATTCCATTTCAGTAACTCATGCATTCAGTTTGAGACAGAAACTCAGTTCCAAGCATTTAGGGGATGCAACCATTACCCAAGGACTGAAGCCCCAGGGCCAGAGCAGGGCTAGGACTGACCTGACCCAACACTGAATGAGTAAGTGATCCTGACTTGTGTTTTTTATGACTAAACAAGAAAGACAATCCTCGGGGTTTGGATCAGCACTGAATTTCTAAGAAGATGAAAGTTGGGACTACTGTGAAATATAAACGCTGCAGAGGCAAGGGCTCAATCTTTTTATTACATGAGAAGTCCTATGCAGAATAAAAGTAGCTTTAGATATGTCTGGAGTTCCCATCTCAATTATTCACTGATTCAAGCTGAAATAATGCAACTGTTTCAGATGATCACCCAGGATCTGGTCTTGCATAAATCTTCTTTATCAACCTAGATATACAGAAGGTCAATATTTGAAATTATATTGCCACATTGCATCTCTAAGGATCATATTGCTTACACAATAAATGTACCCATAACGGAAGTCTGCATTTTGTAAGATAATGAATAATGAAAAGGAATAGATGAGATCTGAGGTTGGCAAGTTGCCAGTTTAAGTAATAAAATCTAAAAGGCTGACAGGATACTTTTTCTCATATAAAGCACTAAAGAAAGGAGAAATGGGTAGATAGGCCAATATTTACTGCATGCTTTGTAATGAGCTATATAGTTCAATATGCACTTACTTAATTTCTTTCTCACAAAAGTCACAGCAAATATTACCATTTTACATAGGAGTACTCTGAAGAAGGCATTAAACATGCCTTTATATAGGTAATAAGAAAGACAATCCTGTTTTATTTTTTTATTGTTGTTCAGGTACAGTCATCTCCATTTTGCCCCCACCACTCTCCCCTACCCCACCAACCCCCTCCTTCAACCCTCGATCCTACCCCCCATTTGGCTTTGTCCCTGGGTCCTCTATATATGTTCCTTGATGACCCTTTCCCTTCTTTCCCCTGTAATCCCCTTTCCCCCTCCCCTTTGGTCACTGTCAGTTTGTTCTTTATTTCCATGTTCTTCTGGTTATATTTTGCTTGCTTGTTTGTTTTGTTGATTAGGTTCCAGTTAAAGATGAGATCATATGGTATTGATCTTTTGCCACCTGGCTTACTTCACTTAGCATAATGCTCTCCAGTTCCATCCATGCTGTCACAAAGGGTAGGAGCTCCTTCTTTCTTTCTGCTGCATAGTATTCCATTGTGTAAATGTACCATAGTTTTGTGATCCACTCATTTACTGATAGGCACTTAAGTTGCCATTGGCTATTGTGCTGCTATGAACATTGGGGTGCATAGGTTCTTTTGAATTGGTGTTTCAGGGTTCTTAGGGTATATTCCCAGCAGTGGAATTGCTGGTTCAAAAGGCAGTTCCATTTTTAGTTTTTTGAGGAAATTCCATGCAGACTTGTTTTAAAGTGCACTGTAGCTTTCTAAAGATTGACTTCTTTAAAATATATCCAACATCTTGCCTAATTATAAAATTGAATCTAATAAAATCACTTGGGCATTTATGTAACAGGGCATATTAATGACTTTGAATATATATCTGAATAATCAAATGCAGAATGTGGCCTTGTATTTAGCTAATGTGTTTATGTATCTTTAATTTAGTGCTAATAGTTTCCTTACTACTCAATTTTTCACTTGATTTTTTATTAGTGGTTTCAAATACACTTTAATTTCCTCTGATTAAATATTAAGCTCTTTTACAGTAAGACTATAGGCAATTAATTATTAATAGTTTACACAGCATAAGAAATACACTTTCAAATACATTCTTCTGAACATAGTCCAGTTTCCCCTTTTCAGTACCATTTTACCCATTTTCTGATTGGTGTTATAAAGTGGTGTTTCCCTTAATTAATGTTTTTATATAAGCTGCATAATTGGCTTCACCGTGGAATGACATAGTCAATTTTATGAATAAGAAATAGCATTAACATTAGCTAGTGAGAATCTAACTTCATCATCCCGAATGCATTTATGGACACAAACTCTCCCTAAAACACACTCACATGTGTGCACACCTTAAGGAAGGACTAAAACATGCACTGTGTTTATACTTGAGTTCAACTGAAAATAATAGAAGCCTGTGACTTTATATGACCAATAAATTACTATTGCTCTACTTCTTTTTATGGAAAATTTCCTGAAGTTGAGGAAATTATTTCTGATACATATACAGTCTCATTTATGAGACAAAACCTTTGAACACTTTGTGAGAATGTTTTCTTCTTCCTCCCTTATGTTTAGAAAAGACAAATGTACTAATGTGTGGGGGAGAAATACAATCATACTAATGTTTAAACATTTATAAATATTATTAGCAGCATTTAAACATGATTTATACTATAATATTCTTAATAGTTTTGCTAATTAATAAGATCTTCTTCATGAAAATAATATACAATACTTGTGTATATATGTTTTGCTATTTAAAGCATAACCAAAATGAGTATGGTCAAGAAAATCAGGTGTTTTCAATGTACAAAGCATCATTCTTTGTATCATAACATAGTTCTTCAAGCATTTATAATGTTCAAAAGTGATGTTTTTATAGTTTTTAAATATATTAGCCTTAATTCAACCCACAGTAGAGCAAAATTTATTGTCTTCACGTTTCTGAACTGAAATTAATTTTATGGTATTTTGTTAACCCCCCAAACAAAATTGACTTTCAAAAATATATTTGATTTAGGTGTGGTTGTTAATATCTGTGTTTGTTATCTTTTTACTGTCATACTTTTTATCTTATTTTTCTTATACAAGGGAGGAGAAGAGAAGGGGAAAGGTACAGAGAACAAGTAGCATAGACGGTGGGTAGAAAATAGACAGGAGGAGGGCAAGAAAAGTGTGGGAAATGTAGAAGCTAAAGAACTTATGACACATGGACATGAACTAAAGGGGGGAATGTGGATGGGAGGGAGTGTGCAGGGTGGAGGGGAATGATGCAGGAGAAATTGGACAACTGTAATAGCATAATCAATAAAATATATATAAAATATATATATTTGAGTATCTCTGTAACTATAAAAAAGTTGTTTCTAAAATGTGTGCCTTAATAGTAAAAAAATTAAATGTACTTGGAGTGGAAATAACCAAAGATGTTTCAATATTTTAACAAAATTCTTGTTGAAAAATATAGAGGTTGAGTTTCTATGTTGACATCCCAGGTAAAGTAAATGTCGTGTGATCTCACGAAAAGGAAAAACTCACTTTGTATTTCACACAAATACCCCTTGAGATACAGTAGTTTCTGAAAGATATAGCTTTTGTCACGTAAGGGGTGATACCTGGTCTTGAAAAATTGGCTTGTAGTAGGTGAGCTTCTGAGGGTTTGGTGTGACAAATGGTAATGAGTTTAGAAGTGGTGGCTGCTGAAGACAGAGGAAAAACAGAGAAAAGGCAGGAAGGTATCATCAAAAGTCTGTGTATATACATTTTGAACTGTCACTATCACTTTTATTTAAAGGCAAAGCAAAATTGTACATATTAAAATCTACAGTTGATTCATTACTGCTCTCTGGGAAAATGGCTGAACCTCGTTAATTTTTTGGATTGCTCTTCTTTTTAATAGAGGTGAACTCCTGAAAAAGATGTGTCTACTGGAAGATAGAAATTCTCATTAAATCCTCACAAATTTATAGAAGAGGATTAGCTTTCATTCTGAAGCTATTTATAGATACTTCACTGGAAAAATATCCAGCCTTTAAAGGTTGCCTTGTACTTAAAAAATGATAACAATGACAATTATATTGGGTGGTTTAGGCTCTGCAAATCCCTTTTACTATGTAGTAACATGTACATAAAATTGGAGACAAGATTTCTGTGCCTTAAATCAAAGAATTTATGTAAGGGTGTTTACATATGCAAAATCTATTTTTATTTCTGGGGGTTTGATTAAAACTACTTGTCATCTACTTTTGGGCAAACATTAACCCTGGGAAAGTGAGTGAGGCCCTGCTTACATCATCTTTTCTTTTTTCCTTTGGAACATTACAGATACTGTTTCAAGCTCCAGTTCACTTTATCAGAAACATTTCATTTACTCAGGTGGATATTAAAATCCCAATGCCAGCCTTAATCTTTCCAATATCCACTTGGCATTGTGAGCCAAATGCTTTTGAATCATTTTCCAGAGAGATTGATAATTTTATTCTGGTGATCTAACCCATCCCATTCTAACCTCTTTGCAGTGCAGCAGAGCGCAGGCTTTGGATTCAATACTGTTTTCCAAGGAAAGGAAGAAAATCTGCTTTGCATTTAAGACTATGATGTAATGTCTCACATTTGCAGATTATTTAAAATGAAAAACAGGTTTCACCACTTGGAAGCCTGTATTTTCATTGGTGTTCACAGGCAGAGTACATTTAAGGAGATATATATATATATAATTTCAACTGGTGGGCTTGATCAGAACAGGCGACATTAAATAACAAATAAGTTAAGTTTGCAAACTACGCTGTATGTCTCCATTAATAATGTTCCTTAAAATAAGTTGTTTACTGGTGCTGCTTCTGCAAGCTGATTGCTGATCAAAAAAAAAAAAAAAGTCCTTCTGAGACAGGACTATGTCCAAGGGATTGCTTTCACTGTATTGTTTATAATAACTACAAACAAAGGCTGCAAAAACTCATCTTGCCATGAGACATCCTGAAAAACTGCCAGTTTACTCGCCAATAATAATGAGACTGGCACCAGCCATCAGCTCAGTGCTAATCTAATGAGGGCCTGTTTCATTCACCCACTGATATTATAGCAGCTGCTAAGCACCCGATGTTTAGGACAAACAAGCAAGAGGTGTGTCTCCAACCAGTTGAAAGATAATTACCCCCACAATATGGCCTTGATAGCACACAGAAGCAGCAGCACTTTATTTTTTGTATGATTTCCTAGAGATAGAATATCTTGTCAAGATTACAAAATTAATTGGGTCATCTGCCTATGCTAAGCTGGGAAAAGACTCAATTAGTTGTTATCATTGCTGATGGGGTTTTGTTGTTGTTTTGCTTTTCTTTCCCCCCAGTCATCCATGCATATAAGAACACACATGTGATTTACGGACTTATGTATATAAGGACCATGTGATGTCACTTCCTTCACTTAGTTCCTGGGGTGAATGCAATTATGAACAGATGGGCAAATGACATGATTCCACTGCTAATGAACTTCCCCACTGAGGAAGAGGACAGTGCATTACCCTTTTGTACTTCAGAATCTTAATTATCACTTTTTTCCAGTGTGATTATTACACATGCAAACATCTTTGAATTTAAGTCATGTTGATGGAGCATTATGGACATCATTAACAGCCTCTGTTCTGGCTGGGAAGCAACACATGCTTATGAATGGTGTAGAATAAGATATTCAGTATAGGCCACACTGGATTCTGAACCAAACATCTACAAGGGGTGTGGGAATCTTAATAAACATACCATGCATTTGTTAGGCACAAAAGGAGAAAGAGCTAAGGATCTGTTCAAGGTAGAGAATTTGTGTGCATGCTTGAAACCATGTGTTAGCAGCTAACCTTTAATTTTACCATAACTTTCCTGCAGTACTGTTATTATTAAAAATATTCATAATGCACTGAATAGACTATCATGTATACAAATATTTTGGTCAAAATATCATAATTGCCCCATCAGTAAATCTAGAGAATTTGGTTATTTCCATAACTATCTGACAGGTGTGTTAAAAAAACTGGGTTTTTTAACCCTAATAAACATAGGTCTATTTATGAAAAGTATTCATATAACCAAGCAAAACAAAAAATCGGTCTACTTTAGACAATTTAGACATAAAATCCATTGGAGAACAGCTTTGGAGTGCCTGAATTAAAGTCAACTTCAGATCTAAAGCTTTGAGTATTTGAGGCCCTGGGATGAAATTCTGTGTCCTTGCATCTTGGTTACATGCCAACCCGAATATTCCCCCGAAATCAGGGCTGCCATCCATCAAAAATAGATATAGGAAATGCAGTTAAGTTTTTCATTTAAGATAAGCAACAAATAATCTTAATATAAAATTTATTGTTAGTAAAAGAGCTTATTTTTCTCAGTCTTAAGATTTTAGTTAATCTAAAATAGCATTTTTAATTATTTAAATAGCATTTTTAATTCAGTTCACCCAAATGATGTTTCAACCCATTCAGCCTTAAAGATCACAGGAAAAATTAACCTAAGATGGTTACCTTAATTTACAATGCTTTAATGACTCAATAAAATATTCTTGTGTAGTTTTTATTTTCCAGGCTATATGCTTTGGAAAATAATAAAGTAAGTCTTTGTACTGGTTTCTTATTGTTACTGTAGCAAAGTACCACCAGTTTAGTGGCTTAAGACACACATTTATTATCTTGTTCTTCTAGAGGACAGAACTTCAAAATCACATTGACCAGGTGAAAATCAAAGTATATAAAGATCCGGGTTCCTTCTGTGGGCTCCAGGGGAACTGTTATCTCGCCTTTTCCAGCTCACAGAGGCCACCTGTGTTCTGTGGCTGTGGCTTATCCCTCCATCTTCAAATCCAGCTGTGTGGCATCCTCCAATCTCTCTGATTCTGACCCTATGCCTTCCTTATCAGAACCTTTGTGATTACACTGAGCCTGCGTGGATAATCCAGAACAACCTTCCCAGTGCCTACCTCTTCATCACATCTACAAAGCCCCCTGATGCAATATTCTGCAATATATTAATAGGTTTGGAAATCAAGATTTAGTAACCGTGAAAGACTATTATTCTACCTATCATAGGTATTATTCACAAGTTTAGTCAATCCATCAATTATTTCTTTAATTTGTAATTACTAAAAGCAAATTATCTGCCAGACAATGAACTTGATCCTGCTGAGACATAGATAATACATGGAACCTATGCCCTCGAAAATCTCTGTGGAAGAGACTGATGAAGAAAATGACAAATAAACTGCAGACAATGTGGCTATTTGGCACATGACCACATTTAAGGGCACCTAACTCAGCCTGAAAGATGGAGGGTTAAAAGAAATACTATTAGAGGCGAGCACATCTAAAGATGAGTTATGAAGGATATTTAAAAGTCAGCTTGGTGAGAAAGGTATGGCAGGGATTTCCAAAGAAAGAACAGAGTTTGCAAAGGCAAGTAGACAAGGTTTCTTAACATAATCATCTGTCATCAGATACCGACTTGTACACTGGGGAGGGGGGTGGGGAGTCAGCAACGAAGCTGAAGCTGAAACTGAAGCCTGGATCATGGAGGACTTCATATGACAACTAAGGAGAAGGGTCTACAGCCATTGAGATATTTTAAACCAGAGAATTATATGATCAAACATGCATGTAAGAAAATGATTATTGGTATAATTATGAATGTTGTATGAGAGTGAGTCAGCCTGATCTACTAGGCTACTTGTGAATTAAATATTTCTATGCACCACATATGAGATTGCCATTATCATAGGTAGTGGTAATGATTCTAGAAAGAAGGTGGACATCAGTGAGGCAGACAAAAATCATATATCACAGTCACTAAATATGAACATTATAAAGTTTGACTAAGAGTTTTACACAGTGTTTGCTTAAGTAAAAAGAGGCTTCCTTTCACTGAAATATAAAATGCAGAAGGAATGAATTGTGATACAAGGATGATGGGTTTAGTTTTTAACAATACAATTAGAGTATTAGTAGAATTATAAGTCACATCGTTGAACATATGATGTCTCAGGTTCATTTTAAAAGTCAGGATTAGAGAGCTAGACCTGAAATTTATCTAAATACTGGTGATTGAAGCCGTAGCAATAGATGAGACATTCTAGGAAACATATCTGGAATCTGAAGTCAGGAGGGCTGAGGAGAGGAATATGATGAAAACTACACGGACAGAGGGAGATCCATAAAGCAGACTGAGGGGACCGGCCAGAGGGGCAGAATGAAAACGAATAAAATCCATGTCATGAAAGCTACCACAGGAGAGAGGTGTAAGGACTAGATGGAGGTCAAAATTATATGTGATAACAGCTACTAAAGATTTAAATTTGGAAACTAGAGAACACTGCTTACCTTGCCCAAAATAAGACCTTATAAGCAAATAACGTGCTTGAAGAGGTGATATATAAAGAAAAGAATATTATACACAGGCACACACACATCAACCTGGATCAGCCTGTAACTGAAATAGCTGCTTATTCCCTTTCTGATATCTTTGCCTGCTCTTTCCAGCTTTAGCTTTGTGTTTCATTTATCAAGTGGCTCAGGGCACACAGATTTCACTGAGCTGTGTCCTCTCTTCCTCTGTCATTTCACAATATGGCCAATTATGTTCTCATTTCTGGAAATCATGAGCATATATTCTCCTTGGAAGGACATGAAGAATATGATGCTTTTGCTATTTCACAAATATTCATTTTACTTGAAAGCACTTAGACTCAGGTCTGACATGAAGCGTCAGTCAAAATTGTATCATCTTTGACAAAAGGATACTCTAAATCTAACACTATTATAATATTCTAGCCTCCTTTCTAGAATGAAGTTTGAAAAATAAGAAAGGAATCATTTGTGTTTAAGTATACCTCAACTAAATCTGTCTGCTTTCTTTAGATTCATAATAATTAGAATGTAATAGCTTTCCCTAAAATATTTCCTCTGTGTGAGCATCATGTTACAGAGGTCATTCAGGATCCTCTCACCATAAAGGATAAAAACACATTCTGTATTTTTTAAACCACTGGCTCAAGTTTCCATAAAAACACAGTAAATGGAAATAGAAAGAGAAATGACTTTAAAACAATTTTGTTTTCATTGTACAACATAACATTTTGTATAAGAATTGGAAATCATTATTGAAATTCAAAGACTTTTTAAGCTTTTAAATAATCATAGAAAAATGTCACATGGCATATGAAAATTATAAAACTCTTCTTTAAAAATCATTTTTAGAGTAACTGAGATAATCTTGCATATAATTCTCAGCTTTCCTTGTAAGTATGCACCATTAAAGCAAATCCAATATTTGAACCCTGGAATGACATTAAAGTAATTAAGTAAGTTGATTTTATTCCTTATTGCAGTCATATAACACTTATTTTTTAACAATGCAACATTAATGCTTTAAATATTCATTTAACATAAATAATTCCCTATGAGATCAGCATAATTTATAATCATTCAGAAATAAAGAAATTAAGGCACAGAACAATTAAGTAATTTATACAAGGTAACACAGGTGGCCAATTTTGAAAGTTATTGGTGAGAGTCTCGGACAGTCTTTGAGCCATATTTTCTGGAGTGCAAAGTGACTGTATGTTACAAAGTTAATTTATATGAATGCAGGTTTCTTAGTCATTTCTCCTTACCATGTATGTATCTGGTGATGGACACAGCTCACTACTAAAAGAGGGAAGACTTCTTAACTCCAGAGCTCCCCTATCCCTCCTTCCTGGATTTTGCTTTCACCAGGGCTATGGTGCTAGTAGAGCTGGAGTTCTCTCTCCCTCTCTCACTTTCACTTGTGAATTGGATTTCTTCATATTTGTAGAAGAAAATGATGGCTTAGCTATGAGGTAGATTTTTTTTGTGTGTCTTAAATGTGCATGCATGTATGTGTGGGAGGGGCTGGCAAATAGATTCTCTATGAATGTGTTTTGAGATAGCTTGAGATAAATAGATGGTGCTTTTTAAAATAATTTTTCTTTTTATCTTTTTTTAAATTTTAATTGTTGTTCTTGTACAGTTTTCTGTCTTTTACTTCTATTTTTTTGTTTGTTTGTTTTAAGATTTGATCCAGGTTTATAGAGTTCTGAGCTTTGAGACCTGGGCCCGTGCTTGATTACCAGCATATTAATATACATTCCCTTTCACACACACACACATCTTTCAGCTATCTCTCAGGGATACTGGGAGTCATTTAGATGTGGTGTTTAGGCATCTGCTGAATATTGATAGCAAGCATTACCTAAAAGTGCCCACATATCACCAAAAATCTAAAGTAAACTTATGAACTATTTAGAGCACAACTTCCGTCGAAATTACCTACCACAGATGCATTGTGTTTTTAGCAGGCATCGTAAGGCCCACTTCATCATAGCTCATTTCTTCCTGAAGTTTTAGAACTCCGGTTTCTCTTTTGGACATTCCTCTCAGAAATCCCTCGTCTTCACACAGTTATTTTCATATCAGGATTGATTCTTTAATAATTGATAAGTTTTTAAAATATTACTTTCTTTAGAATAAATAAATATTTCTTTCTTTTCAAAAGGATTTTATTTATCTATTTTTAGAGAGAGGGAAGGGAGGGAGAAAGAAAGAAATAAGGGAAACATCAATGTGTCATTGTCTCTTGAGTGCCCCCTACTGGGGACCTGGCCCACAACCCAGGCATGTGCCCGGACTGTGTATCAAACTGGTGACCCTTTGGTTCACAAGCCAGCACTCAATTCACTGGGCCACCCCAGACACCACTGCTTTCTCTTAATAAATAAAAACAAAATCAAACTTAGCCATTTTGAGCTTCGTGGATCATTATCATCACATAGCATTACAACCAGCTAGTGCCTTTTTAGCAGGCAAAACTTCCTGCTGATTAAACAAATGACACACAGCTGGAATGAAAGGTTCTCTTCAAGGAGTGTGTGGATGTGCTACAGCCCCATGAGGACCTGTGTCTTGTCAGTATATACATTAGTTGCCTAATGAGTGCATAGGAAGCATTAGCTCTAATAAGCTGAAGAAGAAAAAACACTTCAACAGTACACCCTAATCAATCCTGACTCTTAGTTTCTTCTCTCCATAGATAGTTTAATCAACAGAATTATTATCGAATAAGCTCTGTTTATTTCTCATTATAATAAAAACATCTCTCTCTTGTACTATGTTATTTGAAGTAGCAAGAGTAGTCCTATGCCTGATGGAAACCTGATTCATATGTATGGATATATGTATATACAGATATATAAAAATATGGACAGATATACATATCACAAAATATATATTTATATAAAATAAGTTAAATCATGAAAAGGATTTAGAGCAGTGTCACGTAGCAACACTAAAACTGTGTCAGATATTATTGTTATTATTATTACTATTTATACTTTAAAAGATTTTTATCACCCTTATTCTTTACCTGTGTTAGGGTATCAGCATTTGGTACCTTGGGATATGCCATAAAATGCACATGTAAATGTAAAGCCAATATAATTTAGTTAAAGTTAATGTTTTTCCATTTAGCTCTTGGTACCTAGAATCTGACTTTGACATGCCTTACATAATTATTTTCTGGCACTTAGTATGGCGTAATGAACTTGAAACAGAACTCTGAAATCAGGAACTATGCTCATGTGGTGCAAATGTCACTTTCCCTCCTGCTTTGTAAATATCTTGAAGAAAATATTCTGTTGCAAATATGGGTTTCTACAAATCTGTTTAGTATCATAGGTTAAAACAATGAAGAGTGTTTGTTTTTTAGGGCAGACACCATGCTTTCTTAAATTTTGTATGACCCGTGTCTATTACATTGAATGATTTAGAAGGCGAGGTCAATACGGATTTGTTGTAATGAAAAGAAAGTGAATAATATAAAATTGCTCTTCAATATTCATCAGAATTTATTGTGCATCATTTACATGTGGCTTCACATCTTGTTAAAAGTCATGAGGGATTCAGATTAATTACATTAAGATGAAAATCCTCTTCCCTTCAGAAGATATACACTAAATCAAAATTTCATTTAATTTTTCATTCACACAAGAAATATTTACTGAACAATTTTTATATGCTAAGAGCTGGCTCTGTTCCAGTTTCTGGCAATACAAGACAAAGTCCACAGGGGGATTATACTCTAGGAAATGGAAACAGCAAAAGAATAAATAAATATATAAACAGGGCAGAGAATGGAGAAGGATTTGTTTTATATAATGTGGTCTAGGAATAGTAATCTTATGATATGAACAGACTTGTGGTAATTACAATAACTTGCAGTAACTGTGAGCACAAACATGTTCTCAGGAAACAGTTTCCAAGAAGAGGAAATATCACATGCAAACCTTTGGGCAGGAGTATGCTCGGCATGTCAATAGAGTACAAAGAAGAATAATGTGCCCATAGCACAGAGTGAAATGAAAAACAGATCATTCTGGGTAGAAAGATAGCCAGAGACCACAATCTGTAGGATTTTATAGGCCATTGAAAAAAAAAATACTATGGCCATTTACCTGGAGCTAGATGGGAAGTCACTGAAGGCTTTGAGTAGAGAAGACATATGATACAACAAATATTTTAAAGTACCACTGTAGGGAATGCCATCAAAGGTAAATCCAAGAGACCATTGAATTTCCAATTTGGTTTGTGTGAAAACATGACTTAGTAAGGTTTACTTTTATATTTTTAAGTAATAACAATTAGTTAGAATAATAAATATTTAAATATCACAATCTTTTCCAAATACCATATTTGGAGTTGGAGTGGCAACTTTTCTCTCTTTTTTTAAAAAAATTATTTATTTATTTTTAGAGAGAGGGGAAGGGAAGGAGAAAGAGCAGAGAGGCATCAATGTGTGGTTGATTGTCTCTCATTCACCTCTACTTGGGGCTCAACCTGGCCTGCAACCCAGGTGTGTGCCTTGACTGGGAATCAAACTGGCGGCCCTTTGATTTGCAGGCTGGCGCTCAATCCACTGAGCCACACCAGGCAGGGCGACACTTTTCTATTAAAATAATTTTAACTTTGGTAATTTTGTACTTGGACAGTTTCAAAATCAGTTGATAATTACAAAATGTGTCATTTATTTCTTCTTTCAGTGTAAAGGAGCGGCAATTTATATACATATATGTACAGTGTGTATATGTACATAATTTACTAAAGTGTATATTGAATGAAATGTTAAAATACTAATAATATTACTAATAAACTAGATGTAAAGTTTGGATAACTCTGATAATGAAATTACTTAAACTGAAATAACTCAATATTTCTACAAAATAGAAGAGCAATAAGGAGAGCAAATAAACTCACATGTTTCTCAATCCTTCAGCTGAACTGGAAAACAGTGAATACTGCATTTAAAGTAACTTTCAGTAGTAAAATAAACACCAATTTTAATACAGCTGTTTAGTAAGCTCTAACACAAGACTTCACAATGACCTAAGACATTGTCTTAAAAAAAATAACTTGCAAGCAAAAAGGGGAATTACAGGATACAATACTGAAATACAATCACTCTGAGAAAGTCTATTTACTGTATTTTTCAGACCATAAGGCACACCTAGGTTTTAGGGAAGGAAAATAGGGAAAAAAATCTGAAGCAAAATATGTGGTAAAATATTTCATAACATAAATAATGTAATATTTCACCAGTGTAAACGTAAACAGAACTCAACAGAAGCAGTAGCAACCATTATTCCCAAATTTTGAGGGGTGAATGTGCACCTTATGGTCTGAAATACGGTACATGTACAAATACTTCAAGTCGTATTAGATTGGAGTACAAAGCACAAGAAAAGAAATTCAAAGAGAATATAGGAATACCTGAAACAGCTTTTGATAGGGAATGTTTCTTAGAAAAACACATTTTTAAACAGGGATAAGCTCTTTGCAAATTAAGCAGTAAGGTGAAAAAAACTGAAGAACAGAAATTTTCATATAAGAAAAAATAATATTATAAACCAAAATTCAAAGGACTACATGACCAAGGAAGAACAGGTTCAAAAATCTTAAAAGGGGACATTGAAGAAAAGTAGAAAAACAATCACATGAATGAACAAGAGATAGGGAAAGAAGGTAAAGTGGTTTGAGACAAATATCATTTGAAAGAAAAATAGACAAAAACATTAAGTATAATTAAGTTCCATGAAAAAGGAAAAAAATCTAAGCAATAGAATAGAATAAATATTTAACACTATAATCTAAGAAAAACTTCCAGAATTAAAAAAGACCTGGATTTACATATTTAAAATGTTCATCAGACCCTGGCTGGTGTGGCTCAGTGGATTGAGCACAAGCCTGAGAACAAAAGGGTCACTAGTTCAGTTCCCAGTCAGGGCACATGCCTGGGTTGCATGCCAGGTCCCCCACAAGGGGCACATTAGAGGCAACTGCACATTGATGTTTCTCTTCCTCTCTGTCTCTCTTCCTCCCCCTCTCTAAAATAAATAAATAAATAAATCTTTTAAAAATTATAAAATAAACCCTATTATTTATTAAAAAATGTTCATCAGCATTTGAGAAAATTGTCTCAAAATGTTAAACTCTAGGGCATATCTAGTAAATTACTAGAATTAAAAAATAAAGAAAATAATTCTTAGGAATGAACTGACAGTAACCAGAGGGGAGCTGGAAAGGGATAATGGAGGGGAAAAGGGGAAGGGTTTTCAGGAACATGTATAAAGGACACATGGACAAAACCAAAGGGTGGTGGGATCAAGGGTGGGAGGTGGGGATGGCTGGGGTCGGGGGGAGTAATGGGGGAAAAATAGTGACAACTGTACTTGAACAATAATAAAAATATGTGGAAAAGATTCTCAGAGAATCCATGCAAAAAGGACCAAATAATTTCCCGGCAAAGATAAGGAGCCACGTTGTGCTCTATACAATAAGCACATCTGAAAGCTGAGCGAAGTGGGAAAGTAAGAAGCAAAGGTTTCAATTCCAATACCGAAGGAAATATCAACCCCAAAGCATTAAAAGCTGCTGTTTCATCCAAAATTTCACATAGCACACTGATGATACATTTATCCTTATCTACATTTAAACAACCAGGAAACCATCTTTTTGTAAAGCAGAAACTGCAGAAGCTGGAAGGGAATGTAAAATGTAACACAATAAAAATAAAAGACCTGACCATAACACTCTCAGGATAAGGCTGATCAAGTGGAAAACTGTAAAGAAAGAGAAAATCTAAAAAACAGTTGTTTTTTATAAATGAAATTCACATCCTGATTGAAAAAGAACAAACTTTTTATTCTAGTTCTAGCATGCAGGGAACATCAGCAAAATATATTAGATTACAAGGAAAGCATCAATAACATAGAAAGAATGCACGTTAAATATTATAACAGAACAATTTCAGACTCTGATGCATATAAATTTAAAAATTAAATGTAACTGTTTTCTTAGTAAAACATTTTCCCATAATTTACTCCAGTAAACATTTTCTTAAAAATCATAAAGGACTGATCTTTATAGAAAAAATGGAGACATCAATTTAGAAAATAACCTAGAAACAAAAGTACCACATATGGATAATTTCCAGTGTTATTTTATTGAACAATCATGTAATCCAAATGTTACATGATTGTTCTACATCTGATAGACATAGTACCAAAAAAACAGGCTTAAATAGGATGCATTAACATCCCAAAAGTATCAGTGGTCCCTAAACTAATTGGGCAGTCAAAAAAAAAAGCAACCACTATTTTATTTTCTTCTTTATGGACATAGAAAAGTTCATAGTAAAGGTTCTATTGATATAGCACACACAAAAATAATTTACAAGCTAAGAAAAGCACTAGTGGGATAGAGGAGATATATAATAAATACACCCAAGCATGCATGGATTCTAATATATGAAAAAGAAGGCATCTCACATCACTTGGGTAAAAACAAACAGTAATGCTGCTGGAGACACTGAGTAGCCAATATTAAAACTTAAATTTAGATCCATCACTCAACCCATACACATTAGCAGTATTTGATAAAAATATAAATTAAAGAAAAGAAGCCGCACAGGTACTAGAGTAATGGGAAATAGGGGAAATTTTTCTAAATTTGATTGAAAATTTATAACCGTGAAAGAAAAAATGAATGTATTTGAGTACACATAAAAAAACTTTTCCATTTCCAAAGGAGAGCACATAAGCAAATATAAAAGACAAATGATAATCAGGGGAAAATATTAGAGACAAAGATACAAAACTTGTAGAAATTTAGGGTGAAAAGTTCAAACACTTGATTAAAAAATAGACATTTTATACAAAAAAGAATAAATAAATAACAAAAATACAAGAAGGTATATTCAACTCTACTCATAAATGAGGTGCAAATTAAAACTACTGTGGATATGCTCCCACGGGCAAAATCCAAAAAGCTTGCCACCACATTCTCTGCGGGAAACAGGCACTGGCAGACTCCGTCATAGGAATGGAAGCTGGTGCAACTCTGTGGAATAGCAACTGGCAACATCTAGCAAAGTTATGTTTATGATTATCTTTGACTCAGCAATTTCACTACTAGGAATTTACTCTGAAGATTCATCTCGAATAATACGGAAATACTTCTTCACAAAGTTATTCACTACAATATGTTTGTAATTGCAGAATAGTACAAACAACATATATGTAAAAACAGAAGATATTATTAGTTCAATTCATTATGGGAAAAACAGAATGGTGTGCTATGTAGCTGTAAGAAAGAATATTGCCCTGGCCAGGTGGCTCAATTCATTGAAGCATCACCCCATTCAATAAGTGGAACCTAACAAACAAGTGAAAAAGAACCAGAGGCATGAAAACAAGGAACAGACTGACAGGGACCAGAGGGGAGGAGAGGGGGATAAGGGAGAAAAGAATGGGAAGGGCCTACTTAAAGAACAAGTACAAATGAACCATGGGCATGGACAACGGAGTGGGGACTGACTGTGGGAGCGGAGGTGTGGGCACTGTGGGGGACAGCAATGGGGGGAAATTGGGACAACTGTTACAGAACAACAACAAGAACAAAGCTGCAGTATCAATTCCTGGTCAGGGTGCATAGGGGAAGCAGATGATAATGGGAGCAATGAAAAGTTTTTTTTAATTACTTTATTGTTGGTCAATTACAGTTGTCCGCATTTTCTCCCCACCACTCCCCCCCACCCCAGCCAAGCCCACCTCCCTCCCTTGCTTCCACCCTGCCCCTTGGTTTTGTCCATGTGTCCTTTATAGTAGTTCCTGAAAACCCTTCTCCCCACTGTCCCCTCCCCTCTTCCCTCTGGCTATTGTTAGCTGGTTCTTAATTTCAATGTCTCTCATTATAGTTTGTTTGTTTTTTCTTTTGTTGATTAGGTTCCAGTTAAAGGTGAGATTACATGGTATTTGTCCCTCACCACCTGGCTTATTTCACTTAGCATAATGCTCTCCAGTTCCATCGGGAGTGACCATACTTGTCTGAGAATAACTGCTGAGACAGTTTTGCATTTGGAACCATGTTAATATTTAACCTCCTCAAACAATACAATAACAAATATGGTGTAAAACAGGTCTAACCCAAAATGTGAACAAATCAACCAAACTGGTTTTCAAATATGTTAAGTAAGTAAATAAATGTCTGTGTGTTAGCAAGAAAGGAAGTGTTCAAGAAATGATGGGTCATGACCAAAAGACACAGGAGCTGCCTGAAAGAGTTTCCACTGGCCACATGTATCTTGGGCATTTTGCACCTTAAATTAAAACATATAATGGACTATAGCACTTCAAACAAAAGTGGATTCTGCCCTGGCTGGTGTGGCTCAGTGGACTGAGTGCCGGTCTGCGAATCAAAGCGTGGCTGGTTTGATTCCCAGTCAGGGCACGTGCCTGGGTTGCAGGCCAGTTCCCCAGTAGGGGATGTGAGAAAGGCAACCACACATTTCTGTCTCTCTCCCTCTCTTTCTCCCTCCTTTCTCCTCTGTCTAGAATAATAAATACATTAAAAATCTTTAAAAAAATAAAAGTGGATTCTGTGGGTCCTTAGTAATCATAATTAAGCATATAAGAGTATAGAACCAGGAAAGCTCTTACATATGACAGAATGCCAACTAGTAAATGTGAAAAGAATGATAACAAAATCACCACCTGGAAAAATTCATACTAACAATTAATTCAGGTAAGGATAATCAATGGGTGCTAAATACTGAATGAAAATTTAGTAAGGGAGGGATATTTGTTTATTCTCAAAGTACCAGCTGGAGATGGAAGGAGACTTGGCTTTGGGTGGTGAACACACAATACAATGTACAGATGATGTGTTATAGAGTTGTACACTTGAATTCTGTATAATTTTATTAATCAATATAACCCCAAAACACATAAATATTTTAAAAAGCCAAGTTAAAAAAGATGAAGTATCTTTCTCCATAACCATACTATGGAGAAAACAAGCTGACCTCATTCACCACGTTTCAGAGTTATCACCAATAACAGAACAAAGCAGAATCACTTGTACAACTTACACTTAATGAAAAGGAAACATTAGTAAAATACAAATTGAGAGCAAGTCCTCAAAATAACTGGCTTGTTGTCTTTAAATCTGCCATGGTCATGATAAGTAAAGAATTATTAAGAAATAATGGACAGATTGGCTGTGAAAAGATTAAATAAATATCAAAGCTAAATAGAATATATGATTTTTGAATTGAATCATGGCCCATTTTTCTCTGCGAATGACATTATTGAGACAATTGGTATTTAGTTCTGTAAAATAGATAATAAAATTGAATAAATTATGATGTACAATTAAGTGAATATACAAATATAATAATTATATATAAAAATGTTTTGCTAGTAGGATATATACACAGGCATCATGTCTGCAACATACTTTCAAATTGTTTAGAAAAATATAAAATGTACTTCATAGACAGAAAATTAGAGTAAATATAGTAGCCATTAATGATTGAGGATTCTGGTTTTAATGTATGCAGTAGTTTTATGTATTACTTGTGCAATTTTCCCTAAATCTAAAATTTTTCAAAATAGAAAGTTAGAAAAAGTGAACATTTTGTTATGAAATATAAACATTTAATTCTTGATATCCAACTTTAAGGATAGATATCATAGCTTAAGTCTTATAAGATAAATTGCTCTAGAGATGCAAAATTTAACCAGGTGGGCCAGGTCAGATTGCTAGGGGGCAGAAGCGGGAAACCCGACTCAGCAGAAGCAGCTGCTTACCCTGGGAGAAGGGAGGGGTTGGGGAGAAACTCTGAGGTAGCAGCTTGAAGCAGCCGCTGGAGAAAGAGCCTGCTTCCCCTGGAGGAGATGGGAAGTGCCAAACAAAGGCAGCCAGGATCATAACTGGAGGTGGGGTGTGCTTCCATATCCCAGTGGATGGCAAACAACACCGGTCATGATGTAGCCAGAGGGAGCCTGCACGAGCCTGCGCGAGCTGGGGTGGTCTGACTCCCGGTCTCCAGCCACGGCGCTTGTGCATGGCTGGGAAACGCTCGCCCCTTCTGCAAAATGGTGGCCAGAAGAGTGTCAAAGACACTGGGAAGCTGACTAACCCAGTGGACATGGACGCACATTAGTTGAAACACCAGATTCTCCATTGCACGTAGATATCTGGGCCGAGTCTTTAAAATGAAATGCACCAGGGAAAAATGAGGTATTTTCCCTTCTTCTTGATAGATCAGTTGTCCACAGTGGGCCCAAGTTCCTGAGGCCAATGGGCCCTGGAGGCCACATGGGCTGGGAATATTCCAGGTGCTCCTCCCCCACAAAAAGCAGGGGAACCACAGGCTGTCTTGCGCGGCCCTGCCCAGCCAGGTGCACGCAGACCTGATAGCGGTGCCTGGAACGGAACTGGGACGGAACTTGCCAAGCAGCCTGGATGAGCATACTATAGCCACCTGCGTTTCCCAAAGGGCAGCACTTTTAAGTGGAAAAGGGTTCCAGGGTTATTCTGGAACTGGTCTGGCCTAGCAGAGGGTGGCAGGATTATTTGTCTTCTGGTATTTTAAACAGAGCAGGACTCTGAGACAGAAACCTGTCAGTATCCCAAAACGGTACAGCCTTTAAATAAACAACCATTTCCTTTTCCTCCAAGCGTCTGCCTCCAGAGTTCTGCCTATAGGCAATGAGCAGTAGAACCTACTGACTGTTCTGCAACAGCACTGGCTGTTTCTGTAACAATACCATTTCTTCCACTTATCAGTGACAATATCTTGTGTAAGTTACTTCAGGGCTTTGTCTTAGTTTCCTTGTCTTTAAAGTAGAAGTGTTTCACATTGAGCTATTATGAATATTGAAACATTACATATTGAATCACTGTATCCATAAAGCACTTGGACAGGCTTTGGCACGTAATGCTATAAAATGCTTGTTAAATAAAATAAAATTTATTTGTTTTGTCATCTGTACTAAAAGCACAAAAATCTTCCTTATACTTGATATCTATGATCAATGTGCACAATATAGGAACCATGGTATATCTTGTTGAGAAATGAATTCCTGTTGAAGATATGGCACAATGCATTAATTTTAAAAACAGGAACAAAACTAATGAGAATTATGACAAATTAAGCAATAGCAACTCAGAGCCAGGCCATCTGGTCTAATCAAGACCCAACATTAGTGTAAATCAAATTAAAAATCAGAATCACTTAGGTTATGATGAAAAATAAAAACTCTATGTACCAATCTAAATTTGGATCATACTTTTTACACTAGAAGGTAAGGAATATAGTGCTGAAAAAGACAAATTAAAGCAGGCAGATGAAAAATTTGTCAGGGATAACAGATGTATATGAAACCACCATTCATACTGAAAATATCATATAAAGTTTTTAAAAAGTTCCAGAAAATGAGCATGAAATCTGTGTATGATGTTGTTTGCTATGAATGTTCTGGAGGTGGAATGCATAGTTTAGTCTGTCTGGATATAATTTGTTTATGGATGTTTAGTAACTGTATATAACTGTGTATTTAGAAGCAATACCTATGTGTGTATGTGTATGTATACATGCATATATACATATGTATACGTATTTATATTTAGATACTATTGCAGATTTACATGAAATCAACACGTGAGACAAATAGAGGCCAGCCATTCAAAGGAAGGAAAGGAAACATCAGCTGTAGTAGGAGAAAGTTAAAGCGAAGATGAAAGGAATGCTTTTGAAACTCCATCACTTGAAAGGAAAGGAAAAAAATAGGAAAGGTATGGCATGGTTAGAAGGATTCTGGGGAAAGTGCCCAGAGAATGAGCACTGGAATTGGATCTCAAAGAGCCAGCAGACTAGGGCAAGAAGCAGACGTGGAAATGGTGGCACATCTGCATCCAATCAGTGCTTTTTTTCATGAATGCTCTGTTTCTCCTCTTTCTCTGAAAACACCCTTCCAAGAGCCCCGAGGCTGTTGGAACATGTGTGTTTCCTTCTTGCAAACTTCTCTTGGCATTGGGAGACGTGTCTCTGTTAATTTAACACAAAACTTAAAGTATACATAGAAAATGTTTTCCTCAGCTTAGTTCAAGGATTTAATAATATTGATCTGAAATCTTGTCCTAAAGTGCTGTGTTTGTAATCTGCCTCAGTCAGTAGACAATCCAGCCTTGGCCAGTGGTAAATGTGAAAACTACAGTCAAATCTGCCTAATTTCATTCATGGTTGACGAGACCTTCTATTTGTTCTTCCCACCTGTTTTTATTTGGACTTACTAAACTTTTAAACATTAAATAATATTCAGTTTTTCTCCTCTCTTATCTCTTACATGTCTGCATTCCTGTGGTTCAAATGTAGGCATGGTATTAATGATGCATTAGTAAGAAACTGCTTTTAAATGAAAGGTTTTCTTAACATGTCTTGTCTACTTATAATGCAATCAATGATACACCCCATCTAATCCATAATAGCTATTTTCATGAAGGTTAGGAGTACTAAAATAATTATAGTTCCTATTCTTATCATTTTTCAACCTTGTGTTCTGAAAAAGTCAATATTTTTTCTTACCTATTTTACTTGGGATTGGATTATTTCTCTTGTTTTCTTTCACCTGCTCTCTCTTTTAAACTGGTCTGCTAGTTTTGTATATAAACTTTTTCCCATGATATCTGCCCATGAATAGCTTATCATAGTCCTAACATAACAAGAATATCCCTATTTGATTCATCTCCATCTTATTTTCTTCTTTATTTGTTGGAAAGTTCAAAAAAATAGGTGGTCATTAATAATATTATAGGAATATTTGGATGCTCCCTATGGCCAAATTCTATTAACGCAATAAATATTTTGGGGCATTACCCCCTCAACCCTGTGTTCCAGCTACAAATATCTGGTGTTTGTGATACAAATATGAAAAATATGTTCCAGGATTGCCCTCTCATAGAAAAACAAAGATAAATAAAAACAGTGAAAATTGTGATTATTGTTATGAAAATTTTTAACAAGAAATCCATGTGCAACAATAACAAAAATGAATAATCTACTGTCTTTGAGCATAAAGGTTAGTGACATTTTCACAGTTAATGCCAGAAAAATAAGGGTAGAGGAGCAATTAGGAAATGAGGATTTCCAAGGGACCAAAATGTGGATGTGTAAAATAGTACACAGCAGGACACATCATGAAAAAGAAAACGCATTTTTAATGGTAGGAGTAGAGCATGCAACAGGAAAACATGAAGGGAGATGAGAATCAAAAGACAGAGAGGTTTCTAAGCGTCTTTAAAAGTGTCCCTGGTATATCTTGGGCAGTCATTGAGAGACTTTAAACCACAGGTGGCAAACACCAGGCCCGCGGGCTGAATCCCGCCCTCCACCTTGTTTCATCCGCCCTGGCACCTTGTTTCTACCCGGCGACAGCTCCAAGCTCTCCTTAACTGTTAAGGAGTAGTCATGTTTAAACATTCCTAAAATTACATTCAGCCCCTTGAAGGCAACTACAAGGCTGAGGAGGCCCCTGGTGAAAATGAGTTTGACACTCCTGCTTTAAAGAAAGAAGTGGCACAATCACAATAATGTCATATTTCAAAAAATTGCTATAAATTTAATTTAAAGAAATGATCGAACACAAAATTGAAGAGGAGGAGGTCAATGTGGAGACCATTCAACTATTAAGCCAGACTTGATAGAAACATGAACTAAAAAAGCAATAATAACCATTAAGGTGAGACAAATGTGAGATCTACTAAGTAGATAAGACAACAGAATTGTGTGGTCAGTTAAATACGGGTGATGAAAAGTGAAATATAGTTTCCATGTCTTTGTATTAGGCAACTAGGTTGACAATTGCTTCAGTTAATATTTAATAGAAAAAAACAGGGAGAGGTACAAACAGGTTCTCAGGAATGACAGTTCAAATTTGAGTATGTATTAGCTTTGAGCCTATGGAGACAGAAATGATTGACAGACGTCTGAATAAGAGAAAAAGTTCAGACATTTCTAGCACATTTATAATAAGTGAAGTGCTGGTCATGGATGAGATTGTGCAGACTAAGAGACTGTTATAAGAAGAAGCGATATGAAGTAAGACAGTTATTGAAACAGGAGAGGAATAACAAGAGTGAGGGGCAAGAGAATTTCCTGAGAGATGGCACTAAAAAAAAAAAAACAAAAACACAAAACAGAACCAAATGAATCAATGAGTTCAGTAAATATAAGGACTAAAATATGTTTATTGAATCTGGCAATTAGATGCCCTTTAGGAGATCATCAGGGTAACTGTTAGGGGAATTACATGGAGGAAGTAGAAACCAGAGTACAGGGGTATAGGAAGTAGAGAAATAGAAACAGAGATCTCCTTCCAGGAACCCGAGATTCGACAGAACAAAGAAATTGGGAGTGTGGTACAAGGGAATACAAAATCAAGAGAGAGAAATTGTTAACATTAGAAATACTTAATACTTAAACATGTTTCTAGGTTGGAAGAGCTTTGCGGGAAGGGAGGGAATTTGATATTAGTACCACTGCTACTTCTATTATTAAAGAGAGAACTCGCAGTTCCATTTGAGAGGACATCAGAGGTGGGGTGGGGGGCAGCAGCATCGACTTAGATCAAGTAAATCAGCTCATGCTAATATATTGCATATGTGCATATTTACAGGGAACGTCTAGAGCAATGTCGAAACCCAAATAATGGCTAATGGTAGAACATTCAGAAGTCATCATTGAAAAAAGGAGAATCTCTTGGCAAGCGAGGCCTACTTGTAATATCAATTACTGCTGATTCCAATAACTCCAGGCACATACTTTGTCCGGGGAATCAGTTTCTTCCTAACTCGTTAGTATTTTATTCATCTGACATCCCACAACTCCCTTCTACAATCAAGCCGATTTTTTTCAATTATTTTTCTCTGCAATTCCCCATTATTTTTGTTTCTACATCCTTGTACTTCTATCTTTATTTCCCATGCTCTTCCCTTTCTCTTTTTTTAAAATCCCTTTACTCCTTTGCCAGCAATTTCTGAAATTTTGCTAGTTAAATTCAATTATATTCCAAATTTAGAAATGATCCATTCTAAATCATTAAGAAATGATCCTTATAGAATAATCCTAGCTTAAATAAATAAGAATGTGCTATTTAGTCATCCTCTCAAATCATCTCATGGGGTGTTTTCAAAATACCGATAGAAACTTGTATTTCCTTTTGAGCAGTGACAAGGTCTTCAAGGTCTTCAGTGTTATCACCAGCTCTTTTACAGTATGAAATGGAGTGTTAGGGACTCACTAGCTACTCAATGAGGTGATTATTTACTGAAAATGCAATATTCACATTAGGTCAGTGGTCATCTATTTTGCCTGCTAATAATGTAAGGCATCTCTTGTTCATTCCGTGTGAATATGGTTCATTTTCTGACTTTGTCAACTTTTAGTTCACATGCTATCTTCCTAGTAACACCTTCCTGTATGTCCCACGTGTAATCACATACTTCATGCTCATGATCTTGCACAACTATGTCCTCTAAATTCCCCCCTTAATGTATGATAGTATGCATAATTTCTTATTTATTTATGTATGGATTTGTTTATTTACTCTTCAACCAAGGACAATTTTCATTGTGCTTGAAGAGAGAGAGAAATATTGATGAGTGAGAGAAACACCGACTGGTTGCCTTCTCGTGCACACCCTGACTGGGGGTCAAACCACAACATGGGTGTTTGCTGTGGCCAGGAATTGAACCTGCGATCCTTTGGTCTATGTGGATGATACTCCAACCAACTGAGTCATACTGGCCAGGGTACATATATAATTTCTAATTGGTTTATATTCTATACCTTGAATTAAAATTTTATTTAAGTAAAGTTCAAGATTTTCACCTGTTTTATTCAGTGTTGTGTCTTCTAATACTTCAAGTGAAGTGTGTGTGCAACAAGAAATCTGTAGATATAAGTATATATGTTAAAATCTATAATTAAATTATTTTCCCATTTATTTCCTCCCTTATAGTTCTACATTCCCTTTTATCCCCCATATCCTGCACTTTCACAAGTGCTCAAAGCACCACCTTAATTGATTATATTTATATAAAATGTTGTAATTCTTAAATACTTTATCAATTCACTAAAAGGTGTTTAGGAAACTATTAATTCAAATGAACAGTACAAGAGAAGTTTAAACTGAAAGAAAACGAGGAACGCATTGCTGGAAACTCTTCTCTTAATGAGCCTTGACGTAAGGAAACAGCTTTAATTCTTTTGAGCTACCACTCTGGTTCTATTTAGTGTGTTACAAGTTCAGTGTTTAAATAGGTCCTTAGTTGAAGGAAACTGAAACAACTCTGTTAGACTAATAACGGCAAGGGCTGAGTTTTGTTTTCTTTCTTTTTTTTTTTTTCCTTTAGAACCGAGAACAAATTAGGTCAGTGATGGGTGAAATCGAAACACAGTGTCCTGGCTTGACTAGAGTAAAGGTCCTAGTCCAGAATTACACAACATTTATACTATCAGTGCTAAATGTGTGATTATGTAGATTGAGAGATTTGTGGAAAAGTGAAAATGAAAAGAAATAAGATCCGAGTCCCTTAGGAAAGCTAATGAGGGACAATGATTTTTCTAATGTTTATGTTAGAGCTTTATTTGATGCCCAAAATGTCACACCTTCTGCAGAATCATTGAGCAATTGTGACTGGACATAAATTTGGGCCCTGTCTAGAGTTTGCACAGATACAGTACAAGCTTGTCATATGGAGAAGTATCTTTGACTTTCATTAAAGCTCAATGGAACTGGACTGATTGTCGCAGAAAACTGATAGCATAGCATTCTAAATTGATCACTAAAATGGATGCTGGCAAACTGCCCTGCCTAGCTCTGTCTTTTGTCTGACTAATTTCAGACAGATTTCTATAGGTCATGCATTGTTGGTGACTAGACACCACAAGGTCTGAGACCTGGTTCCGCCACGACACAGGAAACCTCAGAACTCGTGGGAAGTTGACCTTGCATTCTCCCTCTTGAGCAATGAACTCTCAAGAAAGTGCTGGCGTTGTTTCGAATCAGGTATTTCACTTGTTTAGCGGGCAGGCATGTAGCCAGCACTTCAGAAAAGGCTAGCATAATAAAAAGGGGCCAGGAGAGTATGAAAAATCCTGATATTGGCAAACAGTGTTTCTCACACCTGGTAAAAAGTTATTCTATGAGGGCATTATCTGCAGCTGTGGATCTCCTTGAGGCCTTTGAAAATTTGGTAAGTTTCCACTACTGACTGAGAGTGTGGTGTAAAGTCTCCTACTTCTTGTAGCTGTCTCTAAACAGACAGGTTGCCATACGTTCTACCTTAAATCAAATTGAAAAAAGAATACATTTCATACCGCCACTTGGCATCTTTCTATTAGTCAATTCACATCCCACTGGTTTGAGAACACACATCTAAGAATATATGCAAATTAAAGGTGACGTCAAGAATCTTATTGAAATTTAGTTTTGTTGAACTCCAAAACACTCTTTGTCCTTCATTCCATACTCCTTACTCCTGTCTTCTTCTCCACATCTGAAAAATGAACAAACCAAGAAAAATTTATGCTTAAATATTTGTAGCTTCAAAAGGGAGCTAATGATTTAATTTAATATTGATAGGACCTACTTTTGGAGGCATGAGCACCAGCTACATTTCAAATAATTGAAGACTCCTGAAGATCTCTGCTGCTAGTGAGGTAAAACCTTCCGCGGCTAGGCCTCTGTCTGTTCGTGGCAGGGCTGAAGCAGAGGCCTTCACAGATCTTTTGAATCTTACTGGAGAACACAAATGGTTTTTGACAATATCATTACATTTGAGATAAAAATAAATAGAAAAACCCAAAATGTTTGGAAATGTAACAACTAATTTTTATAGCAAATCTATAAAGATATAATTCACACATCATAAAATCTGCCATTTAAAAAATGTGTAGCAACTAAATTTTAAATTACCCATATGTCTAAAAAGAAATTACAAAGGTAACTAAAGCATATTTCAAACTGAACGGCAATGAAAACACAACATATAAACTGGAGTTATACAGCTAAAGAAATTTTTAGAGGAAAATTTATAATTTTAAAGACTTCTATTAGAAAAAAAAGAAAAAATGTTTACGATCAGCTCTCAAGTTTCACAATAAAAACCTAAGAAAAAGCAGCAAATTGAACTCACATAACTATAAAAGCACCAAAAAAGAACATAAGATAAATCAGCAACAGAAGAGAAAGACAACAGTGTAAGTTAAAGCTATAAGTTCTTTTACTGAAAAGGTTAATAAAATAGGAAAATGACTATATACACTAATTAGGAAGAAAAAAACAGGAAAGAGGATTCAAGTAACCAATACCATACGTGAGACATTTCTTACTAAACATCCTCCAGGTGTGAATAATTGCAAGATATTTTTTTAAACAACTTCATTTCAAAAAATCAACAACTGTGATGTTGTTTAAACAATTTTCTAAAAACAACACACCCAACCAGAACTGACAATTCAAGAACATATTTTTAAAAATCTGTATAAATTGCCCTGTCTTATGTGGCTCAGTAGATTGAGGGCTAGCCTGTGAAACAAAGGGTCCGGTTCAATTCCCACTTAGGGTACATGCCTGGGTAGCAGGCCAGGTCCCCAGTACGGGGTGCACAAGAGGTAACCATACACTGATGTTTCTCTCCCTCTCTCCTTTCTTTTCTCTGTTTCTAAAAATAAAGAAATAAAATCTTTAAAAAATTTTTAAAATAAAAATCTGTATAAATCTCCACGTGTTAAAGAGATTGCATTTATCATTATAAAATTTCCCACAAAGAAATTTCTATGTTTAGGTGGTTTTTCTGTTGCGTTCCATCAAACATTAGGGAAAATTAATACCAATAGCATACAAACACTTTCAGAAAGTGGAAGATAGAAAAGACTTTGTAATATTTTACAGGCCCATTACTATTCTGAAATGAAAGAAGATATAGGTATTGTGAGGGAAGAAAATACAGAATAATGTTATTTATAAACATAGATGCAAAAAAAATCTGAGAAATAATATGAACAAATTAAATTCACCAACATATAAAAATAAGATAAAACATGATCAAATAGAATTTATCTCAACATCATAAGATTGTTTTAATTTTCCAAAATCAATAAATATAATTTATCTCATGAATAGAATGAAGAATAAATATATGATCTTATGTAAAATTTAGTAAATTTACTTAACAAAATTCCATAACAATTCATAATAAAAACTGTTAGCAAACTAAGAACAAAATACTACTCCCTGATTTTGATGAAAGGAATCTATAAGAAATCTAAAGCTAACATTATCTCATTGATAAACTATTGAAAGATTTCCTTCAAAGGTTGGAAAAAAAGAAGTATGTCTACTATACTTTTGTTCAATGGGACTAGAAATTTTAGCCTGATACACCACATAAACAAAAATAAAGGATAAAATTATATTATCATATCAGTAGATGCAGAAAAACTTTTGACCAAATCCAGTATCCATTTATCTCTGAGCAAAGTAGAAATAGAGAAAATATAACTCAACATAATAAAAGTCATACACGGTAAACACAAAGTTACCATCATACTCAATAGGCAAAAAACCAAAAGTATTTCTCTTAACATCAGGAACAAACAAAGATGTCCACTTTCACCACAGTAACAGACAAGAAGAAGAAATAAAATATATCTAAATTGGATAGGAAGAAGTAAAACTGTCACTACTTGCACATGGAATGATACTGTATATAGAAAACCCTGAAGACTCCATCAAAAAATGACTAGAACTGATAAATGAATTCAGTAAAGTAGCAGGATCCAAAATAGATGTCCAGAAATTTTTTTTTATATATACCAATAATGGACTATCAGAAAGGAAAACTAAGAAAACAATTCCATTTAAAATTTCATAAAAATTTTAAAAAACAAGCATAAGTGTAATAAGGATATAAAATATCCATATTCAAAAAAATTATGACACTGAAGAAAGAAATAAAAGAGATTAAAAATAAATGGAAGCACATGCCATGCTTACAGATAGAAAAATCACATCATTAAAATGTTCATACTACCCAGGGAGTCCATAGATTAAACACAATTCCTAACAAAATAGCAAAGGCATTTTTCAAAGAACTAGAACAAATAATCCACAAAATTATATGGAAACATAAAGCCTCTGAATAATGAAGAAAAAGCTTGAAAAAAAAAAGAACAAAGTTGAAAGTATCATGATCCCTGTCATCAAACAACACTACAGTTCTGTCCTAATCAGAACAAGAGAGCAATGGAAAAGGCAAGTCCTAAACAAATGGTGCGTGGGAAGTGGGGTAGGTTTATAAAGGGGTTAAACAAATGATCTACATTATCAACAACTTTTAATTTGAGGCAGATGATTGATTTAAAAAAACAAAAACTCTAAAGCTCCTAGAGTAGAATACATTTGTGACCTTGGATTAGTTAACTGATAAAAGTTATTGACAAATTACATTTCATCAAAATTAATAACTTCTGATTATCAAAAGTTAACATTAAAGGAGGGAGGTTTAAAGCCACAGACAGGGGACAGGTATCCGCAAGTCATATTTTCACAAACTGCTATCGAGCAGACAATGAGAACTTCCGCAAATCATTAATATAAAGGCAAACAACCCAACAGTGAATGATCAAAAGTCTGACATAGTCATTTCACAAAGAGTTCATGTGTGTGTGTATGTGTCTCCTATGTATAACAACAGTAAGCAATCAAAATATGTGCAACCATTGCTATGGAAATGTGCATTAAAATAAAATACTATTTCACATCCAGTAGACTACAGTTTAAAAACTGACATTTTATTTTGGCTTTGTTACAGAACTCTTAACTATTGACATGGAAATGTGAAATTTGACAACCACTTCAGAATCATTTTGGCAGTTTCTTATAAAGGGAAGAGTCCACCTTCCATATAAAGTAGCAATTTCGCTCCCAGTTTTATCAAAAAATCAAATACATGTCCCCACAAAATCATGTTTACAGAAGCTTTATAGAAATTTCCCTGAAATGGCAACAAACCAGTTAGTCATTAACATAAGTTTAAAAGTTTCCATGTTTATAGCATGAAATAATACCTAAAAGTAAAACATGAACTACTGATTTATACAATAACATGGATTATCCTTCAAAACATTTTGTTGGTCCTTTGAAAAGATAAAACAAAATTGGTGACTTTAAACTATACCATCAAGAATAAAAGAGAGAAGGCTCAAATAATGTAAGAAATAAAATAGGAGAATACACGACTAATCCCACAACAATAAAAAGACTCATAAGAGACAACTATAACAATTATACACAAAAGTCAGAAAACCTAAAACATGGATAAATTTCTAGATACATACAACCTTCTAATACTTAAGCATGAAGAAATAGTAAATGTGAATAGACCAACTACTAATAAGGAGGTTAAATCAGTCCTCACAAATCTCCCAACAAACAAAATTCTACTAAATATTCAACGACAGACTAATAGCTATTCTCAAACTCAAAAGGCATTTGGTAAAATTCAACATCCATTTATGGTAAATCTCTCAACAAAGTGGATATAGGCAGAATACATAATAAAGGCATATATGACAATCCCACAGCTAATATCACTCATACTCAACAGTGTCAAGCTGAAAGCACTATTTGAAGATCATATGACATACATAGAAAACTCTAAAGACTCCATCAAAACACTGTTAGAAATACTAACAAACCCAGTAAAGCTGCAGGATACACAATCAACTTAAAAAAATCCAATGCGCTTCTACCCACTCATAACAAAATATCAGAAAGACAAATTTAGAAAACAGTACATTTACAACAGCATCAATGAGAATAAAATATCTAGAAATAAGTTTAATGGAGTGAAAGATCTGTGCACTGAAAACTATAAAAATTGATGAAAGAAATTGAAAAGGATACAAATAAATGGAAAGTTATCCTGTGCTCATGGATTAGAAGTATTAGTATTATTAAAATATCTATACTACCTAAAGCAATCTACAGATTCATTGCAATGCCTATCAAATTCCAGTGACATTTTCTACAGATATGGAGAAACAATCCTAAAATTGGTATGTAACAAAAAAGACCTCAAAAAACCAAAGCAATGTTGAGACAAAGCAAAGATGCAGCACACACACTGATTTTAAACTATATTATAAGCCTATAGCAATCAAAGCAGTGCAGCCCTGGCATAAAAACAGATCAACAGAACAGGACTGGGAGCCCATAAATAAATTCACATATATAAGGTGAGTGAATTTGTGACAAAGGAGCCTAGAATATACTATGGAGAAAGGCAGTTGGCAGTAAATGATATTAGAAAAACTGGACAGCTACATGCAAAGCAATGAAACTAGACTACTGTCTTACAATGTACACAAAAATTAACTGAAAATAGATTAAAAACTTGAATGTAAGAACTGAAACTATAAAACTCTTAGAAGAAAACACAGTTTGTAAGTTCCTTGATGTACATCTTGGTGTTGAGTAAAAGCAGAAGCAACAAAAGCAGAAGTAAACTAAGAACTTCCACGCAGCAAAGAAAATCATCAACAAAATATAAAGATAACCTATTAAATGGGAAAAATATTTACAAATCACTTATTTGATAAGGCTTTAATGTCCAAAATACATATAGAACGCAACTGAATAACACACACACAAGCAATCCAATTAAAAAAAAATTGGCAGGCTAAGTGAAATGAGCCAGGTGGTGAAACACAAATTCCACATGATCTCACCTATAAGCAAAACCTAATCAACAAAACAAATAAGCAAGTAAAATACAACCAGAGACATTGTTAAAGAACAAACTGACAACAATCAGAGGGAATGGGGGAGAAGGATGGGGAAAATATGGGAAGGGTCGTCAAGGAACATGTATAAAGGACACATGGACAAAGCCAAAGAGGGTAGGATCCCCGGTGGGAGGTGGGGATGGGTGGGGCAAGGGAGAGTGGAGGGGGTAAAATGGAGACAACTGTACTTGAACAACAACAACAAAATTCCTGGTTTAGAAGATTTAAAAAAATGGACAGGTGATCCAAATAGACATTTTTTCCAAAAAAGACATACAGATGGCTAACTGGTATATTAAAAGATGCCAAAAAAAAATTCCCAATCATCAGGAAAATGAAAATCAAAACCACAATGAGATATCATTTTACACTTGTTAGAGTGGCTATTATCAAAAAATACTTGAAACAACACGTGTTTGTAAGACTGTGGAGACAAGGAAATCTTTGCACACTGTCAGTGAGAATGTATATTGGCACAACTACTATGAAGAACGTATGGAGGCTCCTGAAAAAAATTAAAAATGAAACTACCACAGCATCCAGCAAGTTCACTTCTGGGTATTTAGCCAAAGATGAAAAAACTAATTCAAGAAGATATGTGCACCCCAGTATTAATTACAACATTCTTTTTTCAATAGCCAGATCTGAAGATAACCTAAGTGTCCATCAATGGATAAACGGGTAAAGATTATATATATATATATATATATATATATATATATATATATATATATATGAAAAGCATACGTGTACACATATGCATATATATACAAAAATATTCAGCCATGAAAATGACATCTTTCCATTCCGCAATGTCAGTGGTTATGAGGGCATTATGCTAAGTGACATGCCAGAGAAAGAAAACAAGTAATAAGATTTCATTCATACGAGAGATTCTTTTAAAAAAGGAATCAAGATATCTCAGAGAATAGGTTGCTGGTTGCCGGATTTGGGCAGAGAAACAGGAAAATGGGTGAAGGTGATCAAAATGTACAAATGCCCAGCTATAAAACATCACAGGGATGTAATGAACAGTATAGTGACTGTAGTTATTAACACTATATTGAATATTTCAACATTGCTAAGAGAGTAAATCTTAAAAATTCTTATCACAAGAAAAAATTCTGTAACTCTAGTGATGAATGTCAATTACATATGTGGCAAACATTTGTGATGTGTATAAAATATGGAATCATTAGTTGTATACCTGAAACCAATATGTTATATGTCAATTGCACATCAATTTACAAAAACATAACTTACTCTTACAATAACATGGATGACTCTCAAGAACATTTTGTTGAGAGAAAACCCAAGGCACAAAAGAGTATGCAAATGTATGATCTCGTTGCTAAGATATTAAGAAACAGGCAAAATTAATCAATGACAAAAGACAATAGAACAATTGTTGTCTATAGATGGGAGAGAAATAACTGAAAGTGTCAAAAGGAACATTTGGGAAGATAGAAATTTGGTTGATTTGGGAGTAGTTTTCCCATGTATATACATTTGTCAGAATTCACATAAGAAAATATATAAAATGTGTATTACAAGATTTCCCAGTTCTCTCATACCAAGAGCAATATCATCCAAATCCTGACCAGGACATACAATGTCTTACCTACAACAATTTCCTCTAGCCGCTCACTCAGTCCCCTTGCTGTTCTGGGCAGATGCCTGTCCTGTTACCATCCCTTGCTTGTCTGTGACTCTTGCACATGCTGCTCTGTTCACCTGGCATTATCTTTACCCAAACATTGCATGAGCTCACACTTGTCTGCTTTTTAAAGCATGCTCTCTATTGTCTTACTTTGTTTTGGTTTCTTCTTAACTCATACCTCTACCTAATATTGTAATACATATCTTGTTTACTTAGGTACTTTCTATCTCATTAGAATGCAGTCTTCATGAATACTGGGGATTTGGTGTTTTGTACTCTAGAGAAAGAATTATGTCCGAGTCCTCATGAGTGCCCAATAAACGTTTTCTGCACAACTGAAAAAGTAAAAAAATTGATGAATCTTATGAAACAGTGGCTATACAAAGTGTTGATGATGTAAAGTTTAATACAACATGGACCATATCATGAAAGAGCATGCAGTCACTAAAATAAAACAGGCAAACAATCAAATTTATAGAAGACAATATACAAAGATAACATGTGTGAATGTGTTTAATATAAATATTAAATTACAATAAAGTATATTTTAACCACAAAACTATCAGCAATAATGGAAGTATGTTTTCCATAACATACCGAGGTTTCAGTCAAGTGAAATTAAAAGAACATGACCTATAAATTACAGTTCATAAAATTTTTAAATTTTTATTTTCTCCAAAATATGCTAATTTATATTCAATATTCTTAGCCACATTCACCCCACTTCTGATTGCCTTTGCATCAGTGCTTGGTCAAACTCCTTTTCTGAAGCATTAAACCCTTCACTACCCACTACCAGGCATAGACAAGGGACAAAACCCTGGAAAGTAAGTGTGTTCTACTTTTCTGTGCTCAGTAGTTGTTTCCAGGATGGTACATACCTGAAGACATGCCAATGAATGTTATTTCTGTATTTCACCATGACTATTAAGAAAGACGCATTTTTTTTTCAGAAGTAATGGTGATGTAAACCTATAACTCTTCATAGGCATTTTTGTCACCATGTAAGAAAACATTCCTGAGAATTAAGCCAAAGCGAGGAAGTCAGCTAATAAGTGCCCCGACGACACACACACTGGCGACACTGACTGAAGCCATGACTCAGCCGCGCTGGAATTTATTTCATTCCCTGAGTTTCCAAGTTTCATAGGCCAATATTATATCGGGAATTTCAGTAAATGGAAGAAAATTTTAAAAAGGGCTTTCAAAAAACTACTAGAAATACTTCCCTCTGACTCTAAGCGTACAATTGGATATTTGGGGAGCTATTTAGCAGCACCTTCTGTAACAGTTCTACTTTGGTGAATGGCTCATAAACTGTTTGTAATGCAAACAGACACCTGGGAGTGGGTTGTCTATTGACAGTGTAATTGACTATGTCAAGAAAAATACTTTTCTAAGTAGTGATTATTATTACTTTTAATAACACTCATACATTATAATTATTATACTAAAGAGAGGCATTTGGGGGGCAATCTAAACAGATCTTTGAGTACTCTTGTACAAGGCAAAGGAGGAAATGAGAGAGAAGCTCATTTAAAGAAAAAAGAATATATGTGTATATATGCGTATATACATATACACACACATTTGTTATATATGAATAAAAGATATATGGAATCAATGCAAAGTAATCTGAGTATTTTCTTTAAATTCTTTAATATTTTTATGAAAGGAGCTATTTCTATAAGGAATTACAGAAACTAGTCAAATAAGAATTAGAATTGCTTCAGTAAATGTAAGTTTTTATCTAAAAATACTTAATATATTTTCCACTGCTAAAGGACATCAGGAAAGCCTAACCAATATATAGTTTTGATATTGAAAAAATGGCCCTACGTCTACTGGGCAGGTTATATTCCTTCTTTTAAGAGAACATAATTTTAATGCATTTTTATTTTTTGACTCAAAGTATTTGATTGTTTCCTTATTTCTGTAATCAATTGTATCCAGACTTTTCCTGCATTCTCCACCATGCACAAGTGGTTTATCTTGTCACCAGCAATATTTTTTCTCATTGTAGCTTTCTGTAGACCACATTATTTTTCACTTTTTATTTTTATTTTTATTTTTATTCATTTTTATGACTTTATTTGATGCAAACTGATGACAATGCCCTGGAGCAAGATCCCAAATGCTCCCCAATGGGGCCTTTGTACAGAATGAGTTTGGAGGAGAAAGAGGTAAAATGTGTTATACTTTACTTTCATTGTTTACACTCTATGGATTCACAGGAATATTCCAACACAGTGGAGGTAGTTCCTATGTATTATTTACTTGGTTCCCTCAAATTTTCTTAAGTCACTACATCTTATATATGAACTGTAAAAGAGTAACGTCAGGAATTTGACATTGGGTACAGTACCTGTGTCTAATTGTGTCATTTTACCTCTTGTGGAGATTTCTGTAACTTCAGTCACAATCCAGATACAGAGTTATTCCACCATCACGAAGCCCTCCCACGTGCGCCTCCTCTACACTTCCGCACAGCTCCCCCTCCCGCCACCATCCCTGACCCCTGAAAATCACTGGTCTCTTTTCTGCCTCGATAATTGTATTATCCTTAGGATGTTACAGAAGTGGAGCCATACAGCATGTCACCTTTGCAGTTTGGATCTTGTCACTCAACGGTTTGTTCCTTTTCCTACTGAGCAGTGCTCCCTGTCGCGGATGTGCACAGTTTAACCAGTCAGTTATTGAGAGACACTTCAGGTGCTTCTAGTCCTCAGTTAGGATGCAGAAAAACCAGATCTCCCGTGTATTATTTTGGGAATGTAAAATGGCACAGTAACTCAGGAACGTAGTTTAGAACTTTCTTAAAGCAAAACAAAACAAAACAACCAAACAGTACATTCCATATGATACAGCAATCACACTTCTAAAAATAGTATATTCCAGAGGAATAAAGACATATCCATACACAACCCTATATAAGATTGTTCATAGTAATAGTTAATAACCCTTTCTTTTTGCTTCCACTTCATCTTTAGAATGATAATTATTTCAAAATACATGCATTCAACATCTATTATATACTCAATTTGTAATTTCATAAGGTACTTGTCTTCTTCAAATACGTGGACTCTGTACATGCGAGTCACTACACCAGCGTGCATTCAAAGCCACCCACTGCTTCAGACCAGCCAACACCAGCCTCCCTGCACTGTCGGACCAACCCATGTCTCTCTTCAGTGAAACTCCTCTGGTCTCATCTGTACATGTAAGAACTGACTCTTCCCCCAGGGGTGCTGTATTCTGTAGCAACCTCTGGGAATATCCATGCCATTCGCTTTTCCACATGCCTCTTTCTTTCTATTAGCTGTATGGAGGCAGGGTCCATGTTTTATTAGTTTTTGTTTCCTTGGGAATTGGTACAATTCCTCCCTTAGAATAGACACTAAATACTTATTGAAAAAATAGATAAGCTAATCAATTAACTGTGATTGAAATTTTCATATTTACTCCTCACAACTAGACTTTGAGTAGATAGTATCTCCATTTTTGAAGAATACCTCAAATTGAAAAAAAAATTAACTGTGAATCCACAGCTCAGCCTGGAGTTGATGAAATGTACGTATTCTGATCTAAATCATTTGTTGTCCTACTGCCGACAGGTCAAAACGGCCCTGATGTACTTTTTAAATCTGTTCACAAAGTTTCTCAATTATGGAGTAGATTTTCTTCGATAGAAGAAGAAAGGGATAAAGGGCAGGGGGTTCTCAGGAGTGCGTAGGTGACTGCGCTGTCCGCGAACCCAGGGAGGCTACAGGCCATTCCCTGTGGAACGTGGCAGCTACAGACAATGTGAGAGGTTTGCCTACCCACCGCCACCTGAGAACGTGCTGTAAGAGGTTTCAGTTCAAACATTTGTTTTGAATTATCACTCTAAAATTTTTGAAGCCCATTTTTGTTAATACAATTCTAACAAGGACTTTAAACTTTGTATCTTTTTGCCAACTTTATTTTATTACAGAAATAGAATGGGGTCCCTTTTCTACTTTAAATATTTTCATTAATGACAATAAAAATGCCAGCTTGCCAAACTCTCTGTTTTTCCTTTTAAGTCCATATTTTCCCCTCCTTTACCCAAGAAATAGATAACTAGTGCCATAGAACTACCTCAGACACTTCTCTACCTAACCATTTAACCGTTCTGCTTTGAATGGTTTTTCTTTGACTATCTTAGACCATGTATCTGAATGTTTTTTAATTAGTTATCCTAATAGACTTGTCTAGATATTTGCTATTCAGAAATATTTTAGAAAATTAAAATAAGAATCAGCTAGATTGTATCTCTTTCAAACCATATATCTGTATGTCAGGCATCCCCACCAACCCACACACACAAAAACTAATATTTCAGCGTAGACCTTTTACCTTCGGCATTACAGCTCCCCACAGGTTCCTGTCTAATTTCACAGACAGTTAAGTCACACATTCAATCTTACACATCTTTAGCTAAATGGAAATCAGTACTGCCTAATAACTAGAGACTAAAGGGTCTCAACAGCAGCATTAATTTTCTTATTATTTCCTTCAGCATGTGGAAGCATTCAATTTTTTTGTTTCTGAATTTGATTGTCTGATAGAAAACATAACTATCTTTCCCTTATGAAAATAGTCTTTATTCATTTTGGCAGGCTGCTTGGAGTAAGCCTAAATGAGACAGAAACTTCACTCAGAGCCAAGGCCTTTCATTTGAACTCTCATTGTTTTCTGTATCAGACTGACTCTGGTGTGGGCAGTTACCTTGTTTTCTCACCATTGTTGCAATCTGAAATGACGAGCTGGACCGCAGACGTCTTTCTAACTGTATGTGTTTAGGATTGTAACACATGGCGGTACTGAAGGCCGCTGAAGGCTTTCCAATGAATAATGCTTAGCAACGGGAACAGGACTGACAACGGAGATGGGCAGGATTTACTCACCTGATAGGAAATGCCGTACGTGGCCGCATGGCACCAGGAAAGATTTCTCTGTGACGTTCACTTGTCTCCGTTTAAGAAACAACAAAATCCATTCAGAACGTGAGCATGATTATTCCTACAATTTTTTTATTTTATTTTTTTTGTGACTAGACTTCTGGGTTTTACTCTTATGTTCCATTTTTTCCAAGTTTTTCTTTAGTTTTTTTTTTTTTTTGTCAATTAATGTCAAGAAAAACAATTTAATAGAAAGAATTGGTATGACAATGATAAGAATTACAAAAAAAGGAAGAACGTATTCTGTACTTCAGGAGACAGGCAGCAAAAATCAAGGCACTGCTCGGGTGATGAGGGAAGGAGATGGCAGACTTCGCCTTGGGCGTTGAGGTATTTTAAGGGAAGGAATGCACAGATAAACATGTGGACTCAGAAGGAGCTGAGAGAAGGGAGTATGGATTCCTTGGGACATGAATTGCGGGTGGAAGAAAAGTGAAAGAATGAGGGAGCAAATAAATGTGATAGAGGAATAAAAGTTCTAGTTTACAAGATAAATTGTTGTTTTCCTTCTCTTGGGAAACAGCAGCTGCTCCTTCATCTTTTAAATTGGCTTATATCATGCTTTGTATAGCAAATTTAATTTATAACATTGCTAACATCGAACTGAGGGGATAAGTCCTAAATATCTCTAATGGGCTCTTTTCTTGATAAGATTTTACATTTGCTTATCTAACTTAAAGATTCTTCTCCATTTCAAGTAGGTATGATTTGGTCAATGGACTTCAGCCAATAAGAAATTCATTGCCACTAATCCCTTTCTCCTTCAAACACTTTGTGTATCCAGTTTCTATCTCAGCACTAACAATGTGAAATTCTGAATTGAATGCTGGTATAAAATATGCACAATATGTGCTATTTAAAAATGGACAATTTGTGCTATTTATAAATATGTGCTATTCATACATATGTGCTATTTATATGTTCAGGAATAGAAATTTTGTGCTCTCTAGTTATACAGTGAAGGGTCTGAGGCTTTTCCAAAAGTGATATTCAGACGTAGAGTTTATCATCACCTCAGAAAGAAGCATAGGTATGAATGAAACTTTTAACCTTGTCAGCATCCGTAACAGAACTACTCACTCAATAATGTATATAAATTCATGATTTGAAACTTAGCCTTTGTTTTCTTATCTGTACTTTTTAAAATAAATTGTTCATATAAGATGCTTTTATTCCAGATTATACCAGGATTATATCTTTAATGGTAAATGCATATGTAATTTCATCATTGCTCCCTCTGTACTTTCTCCATCACCCTAAAACCCTGTGTCTTTCTGCAGACTGCCTCAGATTTCAGATTTATTCCAATTCTTTGCACACTGAGTTACCCGGCTAATCATTTAAATGAATAGGTAGATCCGTGGCAAACCCATATCTTTCTTCTCTTCTACTTTTCTCCCGCTGACAAAAAGAAATAAGTTGTGTTTGATGTTCAATACATTCAGTCTAAGTTCTAGACAATTATTAAAGAATGAT
Source organism: Anoura caudifer (assembly GCA_004027475.1). Classification (NCBI taxonomy): domain Eukaryota; kingdom Metazoa; phylum Chordata; class Mammalia; order Chiroptera; family Phyllostomidae; genus Anoura; species Anoura caudifer. The sequence continues at coordinate 9,365 of PVKU01001696.1, read as the reverse complement.
AAAGCCTTGCAATGTTCAAATTGTGTGTGTTGAATAGTTAACATTTGTATTTTGACACCTGTCTCCAGAGTTTGAACACAATGCCATAAGCATAACACCCCTGTGTCAAGGACCAATGGGTGACACAGCTGACATTAGACTTTTCTCCGATTCACTCTGACCGTGCGGCTCCAGAATCTTGATCATTAGTGATAGAAACTGCTTGAAATTCTAAATACATATAAATACTTATTCTTTTGGAATATATCAAAATCAGCTATGTGAGTAAAATCTCTACTTACTCAGGAAAGACTTCTACTTATTCAGGGATGTTTGATAATTATGCATAATAAATTTGGTTAGAGAGATGCATGGGACATCATGGCCAAAGGCACAGAGATTAGAAATAAGAGGACAAAAAGAAATAAAAAACAAGCAAGTGCATCAAATCTGATATTACATATAATTAGGGATAAAAATTACTATTTGAATTTGGGGATGAAAAGGATATGAGGTATTTGATTAAAAACTGAAAGGTCTTATCGAGGAGTTTCCCTCTTTACCTATATTACAGTCAATTTATGTATTTGTGATAAAATTCTTGTAGACTTTAGAACCACTTTGAGATGGATACTGATAGAAAGATTTAGTGGCAGGGAAAGAAGGAATGCACAGCTATTTTAAATCAGTATTTCTATTCTGAAATTTTGGTTGACCTCCTTTCCTGCCATGAATGCTACATAACTTTATATAACCCTTGTATTTATAGCTAAGTGGGTTGATAAAACATAGCGTATGATTTGTTATAACAAAAAACGAGAGCCGCAAGTCCTGCTGTTTATGTAGGACAAGTGCAGTGGCGGTGACATTGCCTGCTGTGGCGGTGACATTGGGAGAAAGCTTTGCGTTGGAAAAACACACACACAACGAAACTATTCAGAGCCTCTACAGTGTTTTCTAATGAGATGCTGCTGCATAAACAAGGAAATAAGGGGGCAGTAGAGGTTTCCTTGTATTCCTTTATAAATATTGATAATGGTTTGTGATGAATGTTAGGGCCTATAGAAAACAATGAAATGGGAAATGAAATCAGCTTTAATTTCAACAAGCCAGAGCTCTGGAATTAAACATCAAAGGATAAAGTTCCAATTTGGGAAATGACTTTTTTAATAAAGGAAGAAAGGTAAGGTTTAAGACAAATAACTGAATTTTTTTCAACCTCATTTTTCTCCTTATAGTGGAGAATTAGATATATGAATTTCATCATTCTATAATATAAGCATTGCAGATCTTTACAACATTATCTATTTGTAAAATTATGCTGACATTTCAAAAACTATTGTTTTAAATGATCAAAAAAGTTCTAAGTGTTGCTAGTAATGGTCTAACAAAGGTTGTCCAAACTTTTGGTGCCCATGGACCAGGATGGAAGAAGAACTGTCTTGGACCTCACGTTAAATGCACAAACACCAACAAAAACTGACAAGCCAAAAAAAAAAAAAAAAAAGGTTTAAGTAGATTTGCAATTTTGTTTTGGGCCCTATTCATAGCCATCCTGGGCCCAATGCAGCCACGGCTGTGGGGTGGATGGACCTGGAGCCAGTTGAACATGTAAGCTGAAGTATGAAACCTATCAGGTCAAGAGTGCTTTTTACATACGTTATTTCATTAATATGATTGTTACCAGTGTATATGTGAAGAAACTTGGCTTGGTGAGAGTAATGGATTAACTATTTAAAGCAGGCAAGTAGAACACTGAGCCTGTTACTCCTTCCACATCAGCATACCACTGAGAACAAATTTAAGGTAAAAATCTAGAACAGATCTTACCAAATTCAAAAAGGTAAAGGGGCAGTTGGAAGAAGGTAGGCGTATGTAATGATAACAAGTGACTTTAATGATACTAGAGAAAAAATGCAATGGTATAGTTGTAATCAGTTAGGGCTAATGTGTTAGTATTTTATTTATTTTTTTTTACTATGTTAGTGTTTTAAATAAAACATACTGAGCCCATTAAGGTTGTGTCTGGGTGGGTTTCAACACTATAAGCGTTGAGTTGCTGTTCTTGACACCAGTGGCTCAGCTACATTCAGCAAGTGTGATGTGAAAAGAATGGTACACGGCAACAGTAACAATCAAATGTAAAGCTGCCAAATAAGGAAAGTATCATTCCTAACATCAGAAGATTAAACTGACAGGGCTCAAAGGAAGGTGCTTACTGAGCATGGCAACACCCCCACACATATTTTATTACATTTGTTTTCCAATTACATAAGACTTTAATGAGTTGTGGAAAGTCACAAGGTGTAGATTACCTATATTAGGCTTACATTCAGCAGCTGTCTATGGCTTTAAGTGGCATTTTATTCCACAACAAAATATTTCAAAGCACATGAACACATGCAGGAACTTGCTGACTTTCAACATACCAATCAAAATGCCATATTTGTCATTGCTCTAATGCCTATAAAATGTATTGACTTAAAGAGCACAAGGAAAATAACTTTTTTGAGGCAATGAAAAGCCTTCTTTCTAAGAAAAATAAGAACCTGTTAAAAAGCAGTTGGTAATATCTATGATGCTAAAGGTATTTTTAAGGTGATTAGTTTCCTCAATCTAATTAAATAAGCGAATGATAATAATACAAGAAAATGTTATTTCTTATTTTATCTGGCAAAGGACAAGCAACATGTTTTTAGAATTTAAATAAAAGTTAATAGAATAAAATATCTTATTCAATGTTTGGAAAAAGGCCCATTACACTCTTTGTTTATAGCACACTTTATTTACATGAATCTTACTATATACTGTTCGGTTCCATTCTAAAATAACTAGTGTCATGCTTATAGTTCTATTTTTATTAGAGAGCATTGTTTAAATTTCTGTTTTAGAAAAGAAAAAGGGTGAAGTTTCTGGTTAATTTCATTAGTCTACATTAGGAAAGTCAAAGAACTATTCTGGAATATAGTGTTTGTGTCCATATTTAGAAATAAGCTATAATGGTTTCCATAACTTAGGGGGAATGCATGTATAATTATGAAATTATATCCAGTTCTTTGGGCTGTATTATATCAATCTTCCCAGAATCATCAAGATTCTTAATGAATTCTTGAAGTTTAGATAATTAAAAAAATTATAATGATATTCTTTAAAGATCTTGCTAAATTATTTGAACAATAAAGGTCAGTTAATTCTAAGAAAGTCTTAGGAGACTTAATATTTATGGAAAGAAGTACCACAAATATTTAAGGGAAATTAACATCTTTATGCATGTAGATTCTATACCTTAAGGAAGAGTATTAAATATTTTTAATCTATTTTATTCCAAGACTGGATGTTGTGTCATTAGTTTGCATCATATGCTTTATTTAACATTCACAGACATTTCATTTATTATATAACAATGATATTTAAATAATTGCTGTCCAGAAATACTATTTTTCATGTAATCAATTAAATCTTAATTATTTCCCTTCTTACATTTATCACACCCCCCCCAAAAAAAAAACAAAGAAGTTTATCTCATTACTTTAAAAGGCAAAGATCTAAAGAACTTAAAAGTAACATATTCTACCTCAAGAAACTAAAAAATAAATAAATAAAAAGAAGTTAAAATCCAAATAAACATAAAGAGGAATATAGTAAAGATAAGAAGTCATGGAATTAAAAATAAACAAAAACAAAAGATTATAAAGTACTTTAAATATTAGTCTGAAACGATCATATACATAAAATATTAAAGCTTCCAAAATGACCACGAAAAAGGCAGAAGATGCAATTGACCAATACCAGGATGAAAGAGGTACTTAAAGTTCAGATGTTAGAGACATGAAAAGACAATCAGAGATGGATAGCAATTTTATGTCAATAAATTTGGTAATTTAGATGAAACTGATAAATTTTATCTTGAAAAGTAAAAATTATCCAAACTGCAATGTGAAATATAAAAACTAATAAGCTTATATGTATCAAGGAAATAAAGAAGGTGGGGAAAATCCTTCTCACAGGGAAATCCGAAAGCCTAGATACCTTGATTTTTTATATTTTTCAAACATTTCAGAAGAAAATAATAAATATGTTACAAAATCTGTTGTAGTGATTGTAAGAAAAGGGAAACTCCCCAACTCATTTTATGAAGCCAGCATTGCATTACAAAAAAACTAAATAAAAACTTTACAGAGAAAAAGAAACTGATATTCTTCGTGAATAAACAGGCAAAAATCCCTTAACAGGATATTGACAAATTAAATCCAGCAATATACATAAAAAGAATGATACATCCTAATGCAGTGGAATTTATTCCAGAAATGCAAAGTAGGTTTAAAATTTTAAAAGAAATCAGTTCAGGTCACCATATTAAAAAATGAAAAAGAAATTATATTATCATTTTAATAAATGCACTTAACAAATTTCAGTGCTTATTTTTGATAAAAACTTATAAAACTAGAACTATGCCACTGTACTCAATCTGGTAAAATGCATCTATCTATGAAATCTACAGCTAACATAGTACTTCAGGGCAAAAGCATGAATAATTTACACCAAGTTTGAGAAGACTATACAGAAATCTATCACACCACTTCCATTAAAAATTATAATGGGACATATCAGTGAAGATATTGCCATGTGGAGTACCTGAAATTTTCCTGCCTATGTTCTCCTGAAGGACTTTTATGGTGTCACAATTTATATTTAAGTCTTTATCCACCTTGAATTTATTTTTGTGTATGGTGTAAGTTGGTGATCAAGTTTCATTTTTTTGCATGTAGCTGTCCTGTTTTCCCAACACCATTTGTTGAAGAGGCTATTTCTGCACCATTTTATGTTGCTGCCCCCTTTGTCAAATATTAATTGATCATAGAGACTTGGGTTTATTTCTGGGCTTTCTATTCTGTTCCATTGGTCCATGTGCAAGGGACATAAAGGAAAGAATAAACAAATGGGATCTCATCAACAAAATAAAAGCTTCTGCACGGCTAAAGAAAACAGCATTAAAATGAAAAGGGAACATACTGTATGGGCAAACAAATTTGCCTATGACACCTCAGACAAGGGTTTGATCTCCAAAGTATGTAAAGAACTCACACAACCCCAATCCAAGAAGACAAGCAACCCCATTAAAAAATGGGCAAAGGACTTGAACAGACACTTCTCCAAGGAGGACATACAGAGGATCCAGAGACACATGAAAAGATGCTCAGTATCAATAGCTATCAGAGAGATGCAAATTAAAACCACAATGAGATACCACTTCACACCAGTCAGAATGGCCATCATAAACAAAGCAACAAACATCAAATGTTGGAGAGGATATGGAAAAATGGGAACCCTCGTGCACTGTTGGTGGTTTGCAGACTGGTGCATCCACCAGTCTGGAAAATAGTATGGAAATTCCTCAGAAAATTCAAAATGGACCCACCTTTTGACCCATCAATTCTACTGGTAGGATTATATCCTAAGAACCCTGAAACACCAGTCCAAAAGAACCTATGCACCCCAGTGTTCATAGCAGTACAATTTACAATAGCCAAGTGCTGGAAGCAACCTAGGTGCCCATCAGTAAATGAATGGATCAAAAACTATGGTACATTTACACAATGGAATTCTATGCAGCAGAGAGAAAGAAGGAGCTCCTACACTTTGCAACAGCATGGATGGAACTGGAGAGCATTATGCTAAGTGAAATAAGCCAGGAGGTGAAAGACAAATACCATATGATCTCATCTTTAACTGGAACCTAATCAACAAAACAAACAAGCAAGCAAAATATAACCAAAGACATTGAAATTGAGAACAGACAGACAGTCACCAGAGGGGAAAAGGGAGGGAATTTCAGGGGAAAATGGGAAGGGTTTACAGGAACAAGTACAAAGGACACCTGGACAAAAACAAGGGGGTGAAAACAGAGGAGGGAGGTGGGGAGGGCTGGGTGGTGTGGAAGGTTGAGGGGGAAAGGCAGAAAACTGTACTTGAACAACAATAAAATTCAAAAGTATTTAATAGAAAAAAGTTCTGGTAGGAATTTGCAGGGGCAGAATTGTTTTCTTCAATAATTTTCTTAGTTTTTTTTTTAAGTTCCCTGAGTATGCAAAGTAAAAAGAGGAAATAAATGAAGCATGGTGATTACCAAAGTAAATGATGAAACTGCCCATGCCGTACAATTAGGAAGGAACAGGTTTCAGTCAGGCAGAAGTACAGGCAAAGCCCAAAGTGTCCAAAAAAATTATAATGGATTCTCTAAGCAGAATAATAATACAGGATTTAAAAAAGGATCTACATTGTCAAATCTTCTTTAAAATTTGCTATTTTATTTACACTATTATGATTTAAAATATTTTTTAAAAGTTTTTGTAACTGTATTTTTTTTAATTTTTTATTGTTGTTCAAGTACAGTATTTTACCTTCCCCCCATCTCTCCATACCACCAGAGCCCTCCCCACCTCCCTCCTCCATTTCACCCCCCTTGTTATTGTCCAGATGCAGAAGCTTCACTATAAAATGATTGAATTAATTTAATATCGATATGTACTAGAAAATGTGAAATGAGAAATTAGTTTGCCATTAATGTTTAATTAATTCCATTCAAATAAAATAGTTTAATATTAAAAAAGATCTACATTGGAATTTTTTCTTTAATGCAAACATCCTGATAGACTCTCTAGAAACTATAAGGAAATTTACAAACATGTGACTAGAACTAATTAGTGAACTTAGCAAAATTGTACATTAAAAGATCAATATCAAAAATCAATTCTACATAACATCAATACACAATTTGATTGAACAATACCACATTAGTATCTATAATAGCATCACAATTGTATCAAACTATAAAATACTTAGAGATAAGTCTAAATAAACATGCACAAGACATGTACATTGAAAAATGCAATTTTCATTACTTAAAGGAAGTAATGAAGATGTAAATAAATGGAGAGGTATGCAAGGTTTTATGAATCAAAAGTCTCAATATTTACCAAACACCATGTACAAAACTTAATTTATTTGGACTACAGCCTTAATTGTGAACTAAAATCTATAAAATTACAAAATTCTAAAAGAATATATGAGAAAATCTAGTAACCTTAAGTTGGCAGATTTTTAAAAATTGTACACAAAGAGAATGAATCATAAAAGAAAAAAACCTGACAAATTCTACTTTATACAAATAAAAAGTCTTCATCTTTAAAATATATTGTTAAGAAAATAAACTAGTAAATTATGATCTGGGAGAAAATATTTGCATAACTTATATGATAAAGGACTTGTATCTAGAATCTAGAAATAAACCTTATAAATCTATAAGAAACCCAATAATCTAATCAAGAAATGGGTGCAGAATTTGAAAATGACACTTTATCAAGGACGATATGCAAATAACCAAAAAGCTCATGAGAATGCACGTCATCAATGCCTAGGAAAATGTAAGTTGATGCCACAGTGATACACTGTCTCACATACTCTTGAATGACAAAATTAGAAAGACTGTCAGTAGCAAGTGTTAGAAAATACAGCAACTAGAATTATCACATATTGTTGATGAGAATGCAAAACAGTACAAACATTTTGGAAAATAGTGTGGAAATGTCCCATAAAGTTAAGTACATACTTGTCAAATAACCAATGATTCCACTCCTAGGTAGTTACTAAGGAGAAATAAACACTTAAATACAAAAATGTGGACCCAGTTGTCTGTGGATGCTTTATCCATAAAAACTTCCAACTGGAAGGAACCCAAATGTCCATCAGCTAATGAAAATTGTAGTATATCAAAATTGTGACATGCATATAATATAAAGTACTACCCATCTTAATAAAAACTACTGATACATACAGTAGCATGGGTTAATAACAAAAGCCATTCATTAAATCAAAGAAGCCACATACACACACATTTAAAACTCTAATCATAGAAGGCAGTTCATGTTTCCCAGAGTCCAGGGGATTGGGGAAGGGGTCTATATAGACCACAAAAGTGTATAGGGTTACTTTTTAGAACGTTGAGGATGTTTTATGTTATTATTTTGGTAATTACAAATAAATTATCACCATTCTTCAAAATGTACACTTAAAGTTGCATGGATTTATTATATGTATATCATAATCTAATAAAACTGATTTTATACAAAAGTATCTTCCTCAAAGTCACCTATTGGTAAACAGTACAACTAGTTCTCCAATCCAGATATACTGACTCTGCATCAACTATAATCACATTTATTAAAGTCAGGGCTCCAGTCACATCTGAAGGAGCCCGGTGGGCACAGGTGTTTCAGCCCTGAGGAAACAGTAACTTAGGGGGCTGTGCCTTTTTCATGGTTCTCCTTCTGATTCATACTGTGCTGTGAGACAGGTCCATTGCTACCATACAGGCATGCTTTATTTAAATGGTACCGTTGGTACTACTGTGTCCCCTCAAAATTTAAATATTAAATTCCTCACTCCCAGTACCTCAGAATGAGATCTTACTTGGAAATAAAGTTAATTGCAGATGTACTTAGTTAAGATGAGAACATAGTGGGACCCTAAATCCAATATGACTGCTACTCTTATAAAAAGGGGGGAATTGAGACAGACCTGCACACAGAAAGAAGATGAAGACAGAAACTGGAGAGATGAGCAGAAGCCAAGCAATGCTGGAGATTTCCAGCAACTGCCAGAAACTAGGAAAGACATGCAAAAATTGTCTCTCACAGCCCACAGAAGAAAGCAACCTGCTAACCTGTGGTCATGGACTTCTTCTAGCATCTGGAGCCATGAGGAAATACATTTCTGTTGTTCAAGCAACCCAGTTTGCAGAACTTCCTCATAGCAGCCCTGGGAACTAATGCGGGGACCATGAAGTAGCACGGTGCACCATGTTCACGGACGTAGTAAGGTCTTCCAGCAAGCTGCCAAGGGTCAGGCCCTGGGCATGGGTACAAAACTCGGTACACCCTTAAGCTCTTTTTGGAAAAAAAAAACATTTTAAAAATAAAAATAAATATGTGCTTATACTATATCATGAATAACATTGTTCTCTCATAAAGATATTGTTTGTCTTGAACTGTGGATCCTTTTAAAGGATGCTTTCCTTTTCCAGGGTAAAATTTATTTTAGTACTTTTCTCTCCCTATCTTTAGCATTCATATGTCTGTGGGAAAATAAAAAATTCTCTGATGTCCTTTGGCATAATTCCCAATAGTATCAATTTCACAAGTTTCAATTTATTTACTAAAAAGTTTGGTAATGACTTTAGAATCACATGGTTCATATAATTTCATGAGTATTTGAATTATTGGAAGAACTCCAAATACTATCATGCATTTTCCTAATTCACATGTTTTTGCATTTAGCTCTGGGACACAAGATTAATGCATCAATAGTAGTTTATTATAATTGTTATT